>SKCR01003189.1:0-143542 GCA_019454045.1 Zanthoxylum bungeanum
AATGACACAATTGGTGTACTTACACTTAATATTTTTGTCTCCTTTGTTTGTTTATCAATTCTCAAACAGTGATTCTAATTCACATTAGAGTTTCTATGTCGTCTTACTCTCTCATTTGAAAACATATTCTTAGTTATAAATAACTTTAAAAATATTTAATTTTCTTTCAGATGAATTCCAATGAAATTTATTCAATTTAAGCTTAAATTTTCTTATCGAACTTAAAATCTTGACTGTCACTGTGCAAGAGCTAATATTCAGAGTCTCCATTATAAAACACAATAAAAAATAAAAAATTCATGAAAAAACTTATGAAATAATTCAAAATAAAATAACAAATAACAATAAACCCAAAACTAAAAAATTGACTAGTTTTTGTGGACTACTGCTATTTATGTCTCTTATTTTAGTAGGAGATTATATTTTAATATTGTAATAGTTTTTTATTTTTATTTTATATTTACTTAAAAATAATAATTATAGAGATTAGGTGTCACATATGTTTTTTTTTCAATTTATAGGATATTACAATATATATTTTTATTATAATAAGTAATAAAAAATTAATTATAGAGATTAGGTATAATATATATATTTTTTAAAAAATTAATAGGACTTATTTTTATAATTTAATAATAAGAAATTACATAATTAAGTAATTAAATTAATTTGTTTCTTATTTTAATAGGAGATTATGTTTTTATATTATAATAGGTTTCTTATTTTAATTTACAATTTGATAATAAAAAATTATAGATATGTTTTTATTTTATAATTAATAATAAATAGAAGATTTATTTTTATATTGTAATATGTTTCTTATTTTAATTATTATTATAATTTTAAAATAAAAATTTAATTTTAAAATTTAGTAATAAAAAATTAATTATATAGATTATGTGACACATACTAAATTAATAGATCCTGAAATAGGAATCCAACTCTGAATCGAACTTAGCGATCTTGGGAAGGGGAAATAATAACTATTAGAAAGACCATCGCCTACTTCTAATGGACTAGCCCACATAGCTATTCAGTAATCTCAAATCTTGGAGAGGAGACCGGTCTAGTCTCCATCTTGGAGACCATCTTTTTAATAAGAGATTATATTTTTATTTTATAATAGGTTTTTTTTATTTATTATTAATAATTAATTAATTAATTAATATGTTTCTCATTTTAATTAGATATTATATTTTTATTGAAAATTTATAAAACTAATTAGAAAAAGATATCTATTTTTCAAAATGAGCCACAACATTTCTCATTTGCATTTCCAGCCACAGTCTCCGATGTGTACTTCAGAGAATATGAATTCTCCAGAGTACACACCGAAGTTGGATAAAAATTCGGAGATATGAATATTTGAGTTCAGATCTCTGAAGTTTTTAATTTTTTATTGAAAACTTTGGATATATAATTCAGAGGAGAAAACCAAAAGTTTTTCCAATATATATTTCTTACCTAAGTTATTTTTGGTAATACATATATATTCTACATTATTTTAATCAAAAGTCTCAATATGATACCCATTTCTTGTAACATCCCCAATCCAGGAGATGCTATCGGCAGGGAATAGGCCGTATAATCCCCATAAGCCTCTGACTTTCTAACTTCAAATAATACTGACACTCTTCTCAAATATAATTTCATAAATGGGACCATTGTCCAAATCCTCAACATAGTATGTAAAATAATATACATACGACTGAACATACAATATCATATATCTTAATAATTCTATACACGAATACTTTTATGCAATTTTGTTATACAAAATATTTGAAACTGGAGTTTACTTAACTTGACTAAATTCTATTTCTGACTTTACCTGGTGGACCGAATACCCTAATGACTACCATCAGTATCCATCCTCCTGAGCTCGTCCTCTGAATATCCTGCAAAACAAAGAAACTAGGAGTGAGGGGGTTAGATCAGTTGAACGATCTAAGTGAGTGGACGATTAAAACAAAAATTGATGTGCTTTAATGAAATCTTACGGTTATAAAATCGAACTGTTACCAGAAAACTATCTTTTTCTAAAAACTCTTTCTTTATCCGAGAACATACTTTTTCTGTAAAACTTTTCTGAAAAGGCTAATTTTGTCAGTAAACCTCTGAGTATATCTATAAGGCTAAATTTTCCTTATAAAACTCTTTTTAGAAAATTATCACTTCTGAAAACTGTGTCTCTGAAAATTTTTTCTTTGAAAATTTGTCTCTGAAAACTGTTTCTAAAATATCTGTTTTTGAAATCTATCTCTGGAAAAGCTGTCTCTGAAAATCCTGACGCATGGGGGCATTACGTATCGCCGTCCCTCCATACATCTAACTAGTGGTCTTGGGGCGTTACGTATCGTCGTCCCCCAAGCTACTGAACTAGAGTCAGGAGTGCGGATTTATGCTACTGCCTGACCGTGAACTAGGATATAAGGACATCTGTCATCCCTAGTCATGAACTAAAATCTGAGGGCGTTACGTATCGCCGTCCCCCTAGTCCTCTACATGTGCATGTTTTATCCGTCAATTATATATCTGAATCAAGTTACATACTAATGTGGATTTTCCTCATGCCTCGAAAACTTGTATCATGCTTTGAAAACATTTCTTTTCTAAACCATTTCTCAAAACATGCTAATCAAAGTATAACTGAAAATGAACTTGGTTAAAGCCCTAAATGTGAAAAGTAAGTCTGATGTGAAAAATAACATAACGAAAATCAACTTAAGGAAAAGTGTCCACTCATTGATTTGGAATCTGGCTGGCATTACTCACTTGCTGAAGAAAACTCTGGTTCATGCGATAATCTATAATTGATAACTTTGATTAGAAAGTGGTTTGGGGAACATATTCCGAATTAAACTAAGTTTATCCACTCAAGCACTTTTATTATTATCTTAAGGCATATCGTACTCATATCATGATGTAAGATATATACACGAATTGATACGAGGCCCTTAGGGTGGCCTCTAACACGCTAGGGTGAAGCTGGAATGATTTAAAACTAATTTGGGGAAGTTTTTGATCAAGTGTCGTGATGCCGCCCTTGGGCGTCGCGACAATCACACACACATTGATGATCCAGTAAGCATCTCTGCTTTCGCATCGGAACACATGGACTTGCGTGTCGCGACGCGCATAATTTCTGAAACATATATGGGAAAAATTCCCAGTACGGGTCGCGACTCTAGGGTCCCGCGTTGCGACCCTCCCCTAATTTCGGGACCCAAACTTTAACTTCATCATCATTTTCAACTTCTATAACACCACACAAGCAAATAATCTCAATGAGTGTCCAAAATATTATCAATATCTTCCTCAACCTCATCTCATATCCATTCTATAGACTCCACCTAGTTTCATACCCAAAATTTAATTAGTTGGTGATTTTTCATAATCATCATTTTCTTGACACAATAATCACTCAATCATCATCATACTTAAGCTAACAGCATACTACAAGTATTAAATCATCAAGGCTCAATATTTCAAATTTTTGGTTATGATTTACTTACCTCAATTTATTAGATTTCCTTCACTCTCCAAGCTTTCCATGATTACCAATCATTTTCCTCATGAGGATTTATATTTGATTCCTTTTTTCCTTTCTTTCTTTCTTCTTTCTTTATTCTTCTTCTTTCTCATTCTTTCTTCCTTCTTCTTTCTCTCCCACGTTTTTCCTTCAATCTCTTTTCTAAATTTAGGGAAATATTGAATAGTACCCCCTTTTATACTAGGGGTTATTTGAAATTGGTAAAATTAGAGAAAAGTATAGAAACTTTTAGAAGCTTTGAGAATTTACTAGAATGACCCTCAAATACTATTCATCCTAATTTTTAATCTGAATTTTAAACCTATTTTTGATTCGAATTTGGACAAATGTTCCACGTGAAAGTTGTAGGTCTTGATCTCATCTTTCCGGTGATATAAATTTCATAAAAATCGAAATTTGTATGAGAAAGTTATGGTCCAAATATCATGGACTGTCCGGAGTGGAACATCGTACAATTTCGTATCGGAATTTCGAGAAACATACCAATTATCCACAAGGTCATTTCATGAATGTATATATGTCCATAATAATTTATGTTATGTGACACTCGCCTCACATCGTAATAGTAGTCATTACAAATTCTCCCCCCTTAAATATGATTCTTTCTCGAATCCCTTCTGGGGTTTAACTCACAAATTCGTCTTGGTTGGAGGATGTCTTGTATTTCTGCTATTCTTATCTTTCTTTCTGCTCTTCTATTCGAAACTTGATATTTAACCCCTGGAAATCTCGTCATTTTGTACATACGACTTCAAGATTCGTGGGCCTTAGCGAATGATCCATTAATTTCTGACTGAGAGATAATTCCTTATTTTCATTCCATGAGCTTCTATTTAGTACTTTTACACTCACCGTCATACTTCAACTATCCTTACGCATCAAGGAAAATCTTATTTCTAAACCTCTAACTATATTTGACATTTTTTCTTATCTCAACTATCCACATGAATTATCAACTCCAAAATCGTACTATATTTATGGTTTGCTGTCTTACTCATCTTAGTTCCATTCTGATTTGAAACTCCCTTATATATTTTGCCATGACAACAATAATTCCTAAATATCCTTAGGAACTTTTGTTATTCTTCATATTTGAGGTATAACCTTCACTTTTCCTTGATTTGTATATACTTCAGGTTATTCGGCCATTCTTCATAAAATATACTTTAATGTCTGTATAAAATATATTTTACTAGATATATTCTTAGCTCCACATACTAGATCTTACTCTAGTACTCATTATCATATCTGAACTGATTATTTGATCTTTTCTCTTTTCTCATTACTAAGCCCTCGTTACTTATGAGCTTCTTCATTCGAGTTATCATATATATATATATATGGGTTTAGGACTTCATAACTCATAGCTAACTTCTTCATGTACTCTCATGCTGAAATTATGTTATTTATTATTAATGTTGGCTCTGGTTAAACTGGTCTGGTTTACTCTTCTACACCTTTGATTCCTTTGTTTGTACAAGTATGGTTACTGTCTTTTATGCTGACTAGTCTTTCTTTGCCTATTTGCACTCTAGAATGCTCATCCTTCAATTATCTCTGGAGTCTTATTCGGTTAAGAGTTGTTCCAATCTCAATATTTTCGGTATTCTTAATTTCTTTGACCGTCTCTAAGTTGTACTTAGTCTCTTCTTGAGTTATCTTATAAATTATCTTATACGGGTCACTATCATTCATAATTCTCCTTTTACTTATACGAAAAAATTCCAGTCTTATCTCAATTATGAGAAGCTTACTATTTCGTAGTACCATTGAAAAATTATCTTATCATTATACATTTTTGCCATGGTTTGTCTGGTATCTATTTTATTATTGTCCTACTTTGACAGTTTTACCTTTATCTTTCACTTGATGTCTTTCCTGTCTTCTTTCTTGTTTTTAAGTATTTGTGGAATTTCTGGTTCCACTATATCTGTCTTTCACCTTGAGGGGGCATCAATCTTTACAATTCTCTAGTTATGTCTATTGTTGGTTCTTTTACATTCTGTTATTGCTTAACTATTATTTTCTCTCTTACTTATCTCATATAGACGGTTTTTCTTCTAAACCTTTCTCTCAGAGTCCTACTATGCTTCCTCTATTATTGCTCCTTATGAAGTTTACTTTGCTACTTAGATTTTCTTCTCATCTCAATTCCTTAAACTTCTTTCATCTCTACTCCCTTGAAAACTCCATCAACTTCGATTGCTTAAGACATCTCTATCACCTCTTTTGGTTCATGTACTATTCTCTTACTAGTTCTTTCATCACCATACAATGAGACTCTTTATAAATTACATATGTTGTATTCCTGAGAATTATCCTATCTGGTTTCTTACTCTTCTGAGTCTTTGCCTCCTTAAAGTTCTCGATTCAATTATGATCCCTAGATTTAGCTCTATTTTCTGTGTTTTCAAATTATTCTATATATAAAAAAACATTGCCATCTTATGATTCTTATCTATTTCCCATTGTACTCATTGATTCGATGACCTAGCAATCTCGTATCCGTTTATTCTGTCAAATACGTTTCTTTACTGGTTCCTTTCTTTACTGGACTTTAAGTAGATGGGTGTGTACAAATATTACATAGGGATCTGTGAACCCATATTTCTATTATTTTCTTAAGCTTGGTGACGGTCTGGTTAGATGTCCATAAGCTTACTTAGAGTTTGGGGCTACTGAAAGGGAAAATAAATATTCATCCCATTGAAATCTACTTTGATTATATCATGTTTTGGGATTCCTCAACTTTCATCACATATTCTGAGGTCTCTGCTTTACATGTATGCCCTCAAGTTACGTTATCTCTGACACTATATGTATTGACTCTCTTATTACTTTATGCATCCTCCTATATATTTTGTTACCCTATTTCTTGGTTTGAGACTGAGGTGCTGAGGCTAGTACTGGTCCATTTTTCTGGGCTTCTTCCTAAACTTTAGTTCTCCGCTCTCACAATAGGCTACAACTATGTCATTTAGCCTTACTGTTCGTAAGGGTACTTTTATTAACTCTTGAGTATCTCCAATTCCATAGGTCTGTTCTTTTATTCTTTCACAAATTTCTACCGACGTTGGTCTGATCTATGGATTCTCACTAGTTTTGTGATCTTGCTCTTCTTACCTTGGGTCGGGTTCTTATTTGTCTGTTATTAGAAGTTTTCATGGTCTCTCCTAGGTATATCATCCTTCTGAATTCACTACTTTTGTTTTAGAATATTGATGCTATGCAAAATGGCTACTGTTCGGTTACCACTTTCTATACTGGCACTGACTAGGACAAGCTTCTTACGTCTCTATGGATGTCATCGTTTCTTGTTATAGTACTCTATATTTTGGTAAAGTCTATTACTGATATGAGTTAGCTATAAGATAGGCTTTTTCAGGACAGCTTCTTTAACCGGTATCACTAAGGAATGAGAATCTAGGTAACTTAGGGTCGCATCTATGTCAAGTCTCTTGGGATAAGGTAATTAATCACCTTCACTTACAACCTTTATTTGTTTATTTGAGAGCCTGAGTTTGGGGATATATTCTCCCTTTTTAACATCTTTAATCTTTCGGGATTCCCAAGTCTAATTCTGATTTCTCTCTCTCTCTCTTATGTTTTCGTCTATCCTTTGCTATTCATAGGGCTTGTCATCTATACAGGGTATTTATGGCTATTGCTTTAGTTTGGAAGAGCTTCTTAACGAAGGGAAGAATCTTGTGATAGTGAAGAACTTTGCTTAGGTCTATTTGGCATTCTTACTCTTACTTAGAATTACTATATTCCTTTTTATTGCTATAAATTCCAGTATTCTCTTTATCATCTACTTCTTTATCTTTCCTCATTTATTGTCTCTTGGTCGCTTGAAAATCTATTCATCACTTCTTATTTTTTATAGCTTTCTTTTCCCACTACTTTGGGTAATTATTCCTAGAATATTACTATCTTTTATCCCAACTTGTCTTGAACTTCGGCTAATAGGCCAAGATTACTACCAAAGAATCCTTAACTAGGATAGGAATTTTGGTTAATTTTTACTAGGAAAATAATTCAGATAACTTAGGAATTCTTACAACCTGTCTATAGAGCTTGAGAACGTACTTGAGGATCGAATACTGGAGATGTAGTGCCTTATATACTAGTATCCTGGGCATACTATGTATACAAGACCCCAGCACTCTGCCCACTACAATCACTAATTCCATAGACCATGCTCTGATACCATCTTTGTAACATCCTCAATCCGGGAGATGCTACTTGCATGGAATAAGCCGTACCATCCCCCTACGCCTCTGACTTTCTAACTTCAAACAATACTGACACTCTTCTCAAATACAATTTCATAAATGGGACCATTGTCCAAATCCTCAACATAGTACGTAAAATAATATAAATATGACTGAACAGACAATGTCATAAATCTTAATAATTCTATACACGAATACTTTTATGCAACTCTATTATATAAAATATTTGAAACTGGACTTTACTTGACTTGACTGAATTATATTTCTGACTTGACCGAACACCCTAGTGAATGCTATCAGTATCCACTCTCTTGAGCTTGTCCTCCGAATATCCTACAAAATAAAAAAAACTGGGAGTGAGGGGTTAGATCATTTGAACGATCTAAGTTAGTGGACGATTAAAACAAAAACTGATGTGCTTTAATGAAATCTCATGGTTATAATATCAAACTGTTGCCAGAAAACCATCATTTTATAATAAATCTTTTTTTATCTGAGAACATAATTTTTCTGCAAATTTTTTCTAAAAAGGCTAATTTTGTTAGTAAACCTCTGAGTATATCTATAAGACTAAATTTTCCTTCTAAAACTTTTTTTTAGAAAATTATCACTTCTGAACACTGTGTCTCTAAAAACCATTTCTTTGTAACATTGTCACTGAAATCTATCTCTGAAAACTATTTCTAAAATATCTGGTTCTGAAAACCGTCTCTGGAAAAACTGTCTCTGAAAAACCTGACGCATGTGGGCGTTACTTATCGTCGTCCCCCATACGCCTAACTAGTGGTCTTGAGGCGTTACATATCACCGTCCCCCAAGCTATTGAACTAGAGCCAGAAGTGCGTATCTATGCTACTGCCTGACCCTGAACTAGGATCTAGAGGCATCTGTCATCCTTAGTCCTGAACTAGGATCTGGAGGCATTACGTATTGTCGTTCTCCCAGTCCTCTACATGTGCACATGTTCTATCAGTCAATTCCATAGCTGAATCAAGTTACATACTGAGATGGGTTTTTCCCCATGCCTCGAAAATATGTATCATGCTTTGAAAATATTTATTTTCTAAATCATTTCTCAAAACATGCTAATCAAAGTATAATTGAAAATGAACTTGGCTAACGCCCTAAATGTGAAAAGTAAGTCTGATGTGAAAAATAACATAACAAAAATCAACTTAAGGAAAAGTGTCCACTCAATGATTTGGAATCTGGCTGGCATTACTCACTTGCTGAAGAAAATTCTGGTTCCTGCGATAATATATAACTGATAACTTTGATTAGAAAATGGGCTAGGGAATATATTCCAAATTAAACTAAGTTTATCCACTCAAGCACTTTTATTATTATCTTAAGGCTTAACGTACTTATATCATGATGTAAGATGTATACACGAACTGATACGAGGCCCTTAGGGTGGCCTCTAACACGCTAGGGTGAAGTTGGAATGATTTAAAACTAATTTGGGGAAGTTTTTGATCACGCGTCGCAACGCTCACACACACGTTGATGATCCAGTGAGCATCTCTGCTTTCGCGTCGAAATGTAGGGACTTATGTGTCGTGATGCGCATAATTCCAGAAATATATCTGGGAAAAATTCCCAGTACACTTTGCGATTCCAGGGTCTCACGTCGCGACACTCCTCTGATTTCAAGACCCAACCTTTAACTTTATCATCATTTTCAACTTCTATAACACCACACAAGCAAATAATCTCAATAAGTGTCCAAAATATTATCAATATCTTCCTCAACCTCATCTCATATCTATTCTCTAGACTCCACCTAGTTTCATACCCAAAACTTAATAAGTTGGGGATTTTCCATAATCATCATTTTCTTGACACAATAATCACTCAATCATCATCACACTCAAGCTAACAATAAACTACAAGTATTAAATCATCAAGACTCAATATTTTAAATTTTGGGTTATGATTCACTGACCTCAATTTATTTGATTTCCTTCACTCTCCAAGCTTTCCATGATTACCAAGCATTTTCCTAGCTTGCTACATAAGTATTATATTTGCTTCATTTTTCCTTTCCTTATTCTTTCTCCTCTTTTTCCTTCTTTTCTCTCCTATTTTTCCTTCAATCTTTTCTAAATTTTGGAAATTGGATAGTACCCCCTTTATACTAGGGGTTATTTGAAATTGTTAAAATAAAGAGAAAAGTTTACAAATTTGTAGAAGCTTTGAGAATTTACTGGAATGACCCTCGGGTACTATTCATCCGAATTTGTGATCTATATTTTCAGCCTATTTGTGATTCCAATTTGGAAAAAATATTCAACGTGGACATTTTAGGTCTCGATCTCATCTTTCTAGCGATATAAATTTCATAAAAATCGGAGTTCGTATGAGAAATTTATGGTCCAAATCCCATGGGCTGTCCGGAGTGGAACATCGTACAATTTCGTATCGGAATTTCGAGAAATATTCTAATTGTCCCCAAGGTCATTTCATGAGTGTATATGTGTTCATACATTATTTATGTTACCTCACATCATAACAGTAGTCGATATTACCCGATGTGTACTTAAGAGAATATGGATTCTCCGGAGTACACACCGAAGTTTGATAAAAATTCGGAGATCCGAAGATTTGAGTTCGGATCTCTGAAGTTTTTAGTTTTTTATTTTTTTATTAAAAACTTCAGATATACAATTTAGAGGAGAAAACCCGAAGTTTTTCAATATATATTTCTTACCTAAGTTATTTTTAGTAATACATATATATTCTACATTATTTTAATCAAAAGTCTCAATATGAAACACATTTCTGCTAATATTTTTGAAACATAGCAGATTTCTACTGGATTTACCTGAATATAGAGTATTTTTCATGCATAGTTTTATTCCACTTGCTAATAAGATTATGGCTCTTTCAGATAATTCAATTAGGTATACATGACCATATATAGTGTTTATCTTTCTTTCACGTAATTTTTGGTCCAAGAACAATTTCCTATCTTGAAGGATAATGTGTGTGGTTGTACTATCAACCAAGCATACATCCCCATATTTCATTTCCAAGACCAACAATTTTTTCCTAGAATCCATATCCTTATATGATAAAATTCATGTCAAACATCAAAATAAAAGATATAAAATAAAATACAACTGATGTGACTAAAAAAATATCCAAATCAATATTTAATAAAACGAAATGCTAAATAATGTTCAATAGTTCTAAATCTCAAACCATTCATAAAATAAAAATGAAAACTAAAGCTTAATAGTGATAGAAATTTCCATCACCAATTAGGTGTTCAATCTTTCCCTCTAAGTCATCGAAGAAATCAGAGACATTAATATGAATGAGATCTACAAGATTTAAGTCATCGATAAACTTAGCTTCGATCTCCTATCTTTTATTAATCTTGGATGCTTGATAGAGATATACTAAATGGTCATTTGCATGATAGATACGTGACCAATGTCCATTTCCTCCACATCAATAATAATTTTGTTCATTATCATTTTAGGGATATTTATTTTCTGCACCATTCTCTTTATTTATATTTTATAGGAATTCCACTTTTGGTGGTGTCCATCATTTTTGTTTTGCTGTCTTGAGTTATGACCACCACAGGCGATAACCACGCCTTTCACGTCCTCTCCTACCTCCTCGACCACGTCCATTGGTTGTATGGGTATTTGCATTCCTTTCTGGGAGTGGCCTAGAACCAGTCGGGTGTGACTCATGATTTTTCATCAGGAGCTTATTATTTTATTCAGCAACTAGGAGGCATGATATCAAATTTGAGTATTTTCTGAAACGACGCTATCGATATTGTTATTGATTCATATTTGATGCATGAAAGGTGGTTATTTTTCTTTCAAACATATATTCTTCAATGATATTTTCGCCACACGATTTTAGCTGTGAGGTGATGCGAAATAGCTCAGAGTTGTAGTTATAAACCTTTGGGAAGTCCTTGTAACACCCCGATAATTCCGAAAAATACTATGTTACGGGTGGAATAATATATAATATAAATCATGCTCGAGCATGTATACGCTTGTGGAATTACATTTTGGACCTTCAACGAATCTTTTGGAGTTCCAATACGAAATTTATTTTTAATTATACTCCGGACAGTCCTTAGTATTTAGGCCATAACCTTTTCATACGGTCTCTGATTTTTATGAATTTTATATCGTCAGAAAGCTAAGACCGATACCTCCAATTTATACGTTGGAAATTTTTTCCAAATTCGAATTGGAAGTAGTTCAAAAATCATGATTTCCATGGATGTTATAGTGAAATTCAAGAATAGACTAGAATTGGGTGATGTGGCACAATCTCAACCACTCAATTCATTACAAAAATAAGCCATTGCCTATAAATATGACACTATTCATTCATCCCTCTTTTAAACCCAAAAACGTGAATGGCTTAAGGAACTCCCTCTCAAATTTCTTTATTCTCCAAATCCATTTTTGAAAGAATGAAATGATGATCTCAAACTTCATTCCTAGCATGGTAAGCTTCATTTCTCTTTTTATCTTCTCAAATTTTCATCTTTGGGCAAAGAAGATAAAGCCCCAAATTCTCACCTTGCATACCCTAGAGGTTGGATTTATTTAATTGACATTTGATAGTATTTCTAGTATGCATTTTGAAGGATATCATGATAGTTCTAGTATGTAATAAGTTTTGATTGTATGAATGTGTTGGGGGATTATACTTGGTGATTTAATGATACTAGTTAATGATTGTGTTTGGGTTGTAGATATGGGATGATTTTTTATCAATATTGAAGTTTAGGGAAGTACTTAAGTGAAAGTGTTATTTTGATGGTTGGAATGGCTTTGGGCAGTGACGATAGAGAACTGGTTTTGGCCCTGGAGTAGGGCTAGCATCGCAACACCGAACATGTGAATGCCCTCTACCTCGGGTCGGTGTGTGTGGTAGTCACGATGAACATACAATCTACCTTGGGTCAGTTATGTGTTTACCTAAGGTCGATCGTGTGGAAGACTCGGGTCGATCGTGTGGAAAACTCAGGTCGATCGTATGGAAAACTCAGGTCGATCGTGTGGAGACTCAGGTCGGTCGTGTGGAGACTCGGGTCGGTCTTGTGGAGACTCGGGTCATACATATAGAGACTCAGGTCAATCGTGTGAAAGCCTCGAGACTGATTATGTGAGTGTCGCGACGAAGAGCAAAAAAAATCTCTCTGCCTAAGTCTGCTTGTATGGACGTCACGACGCTCCCGACCCGATGTCATGATGCGTAACAGAAACAAATTCATTTCATTTCAATTGTAACTTATGATGTTAGAGGCCACCCCTAGAAGTTTTATATCAGTGCATATACACACATTATGTCATGTTACAAGCATATTTCATGACTTGTATACTAATTAAGTTTATCAATATATATAATCAACATCAAACTTCCTTCGACGAAGCAAAGTAATGCCAGCCAGATTTTAAATCAGTGAGTGCATCATTTTCTCAAATTGATTTCTACTTATTTGCTTTTGATTTAAGACTTACTTTTCAGCACATATGACGTTAGCCAAGTTTGTTTTCAGTTGTTTTATGAATAAGAATGTTTTGAGAAATATTTTAAAAATTAATGATTTTTTAAGCTTGATTTTATGATTTTTGGAGGCATGGGGAAAAACCCACATCAGTTGTAACTTGGTACATGTATTGGAATTGACGGTTTTGGAATTGACGGATTCAGAACATGTGCACACGTAGTACAAGACTAGGGATGATAATGCCCATAGATCCTGGATTTTAGGGCTATGAGAACAGCGAGACGTAACGCCCCTAGACCCTAGATTCAGAGTCGAGATGATAGCATTGATCCGCACATCTGGCTCTAGTTCAGTGGCTTGGGGGACGATGAGATGTAACGCCCCAAGAACAGAGGTTTTGGCATATGAGGGGGACGACGAGACGTAACGCCCTCATACGTCAGATTTTTCAGAGATATGGTTTTCAGTTTAGGCGTTTAGGGGGGACGGCGAGACGTAACGCCCTCATACGTCAGGTTTTTCTGAGACAGATTTTCAGAGAAAGGATTTTCAGAGACAAATTTTTCAGAGATAAGATTTTCAAAGATATGATTTTCAGAAATGATAAGTTTTATGAAAGAGATTTAGAAAAAAATTAGTTTTCCAGAAAAGTTCAGAGTTTATAGACAGAAAGAATTTCCAGAAAAGTTTTACAGAGAGCGATTTGTTTCAGATAAGAAAAAGAGTTTTCAGAAAAGACAGTTTTTCTTGAAAGGATTTCAATTTTAGAAAAATAAATTTAATAAGTGAACGAGCTCGAGAGAGATAGATACTGATGGATTTACAGTTTTCTTTTTTGCAGGTTTTACCTAGAGAACGAGCTCGAGAAGATGGATACTGGTGGTTGTCACTAGGGTGTTTGGGTCCAACAGATTGAGTGAAAAGTTGTAGTCGAGTCAGAGTCGAAGTAAAGTTTCATGCATACACTAGTATTGTACAAGTTGTTGTAATAAGTTAAAAGTGCTCATTACAGAATTGTAAAGAGAAGTGTATTTGAGTATACATTTTGAGTATTAAGTTGCATTTCATGATATTGAGTTGGGTAATGGTCTCATGTATGAGTTTACATTGAGACAGAGTTGTAGTATGGATCACAGTTAGAACTTCATAGGCTCAAGGAGATAGATCAGTGTATTCCATATCGATAGCATCTTTTAGAGGGGGATGTTACAGTCCTGCAACCTCAAATTTATCCATTCAGATTTCACTTCAGGGAGGAAGATATACATTTGATGGTCATATCTCTCTTTCAGGTTATTTCATAAGATCAGTGGATCTTCTACTAGCAAGTATTGAGCTTTCAAGCTCTCATGTAGATTATGGCGAAGGAAAATCATAGTCTTTGACTTATCTTGCAGGGACGTTTGATTTTCTTGACTTATAATGCCTTCCAGGCCCATAACTTGCAGGTTCATTTTTGTTGGGGCGGTTGTGGAAATCCCTAGTCGAATCGGTACCTCGTGCAATGAATATGGGTCTAACCCATGATAATTGAGCATGGGTGTATTTTTAAATATTTTAATGGAATACTATATTCCATTACGAATTTATAGGAAAAACCAAGGATGAATCAGAATCCGAAAAAACAAAAAAGGGAGAAAACCAGAGAGAGTGCGCGTTGCCCAGGACAAGCACTCGCATGCTGCTGCTAGCAACATGTTGTGCTGCAACGCAGAAGACACTTGTAGTTTATACAATTTTTTTTTAAATTTTCCTTAAACACTTTCAATCACCCAAAAATAATTTTAACATCAAAACCAACATCAACATATTGAAATCGTTGGAAACCCCATCGCCAACCACTCATTCCAGGCTTAAGCGTAGTAGTAGGTAAAATCTTGACTGTCTCAGGCTCTTACAAGAAACACACTGCCTTGACCCAATACCTCAAGGTGAGATCCTGAGCCCTACACCACCAAGCCACGCCCTTGGGACATATATATATATATCTAAATACAATATATGTATTTCTTTGAAACAAAACACAAACCAAATTAGAATCCTACAATAAAAGTGACTTATGAACAATCCTAAGTCACTCAAAAGTGTTCAAGTGATTCTAGAATGATAGCCATATTTTCAAGCTTTCATCTAGAGTTCCAAACACTAATTTTATGTTTCATGTCAAACGTGAACATTTTGACCCAATCACGAGTATATTGTATTTATGCTTTCAAAGCATCCATACATAATTCATTAGCCTAATTTCAACTTCAAGCTATGTTATTATGTATCCAATACATAATACATCACTATATGTTTCAGTAATGAAAATATAGCTTTGAGAAGATCAAACTTACCTAGAAAGGTTGATTCCAAGATCAGATCATCTTCTTTCTTGTTGAAAATATTGTAGAGAACTTCTAAAGCTTCTCTCACTAAAGGTTCTCTCACAAAACTTTACTTAGGCTAATATTTCTTTAGCTCATTTTCTTAACTTTCTCAAGCTTATTAAAAACTTGTTCAATCTTGTTTTATAGTGAAGCTTATGTAATTTTAATTAATAAAAGTTCTAATAAACCTTTAGGTGGGCTTAATCCAATTTGTCCAAATATGTATATTATTAGGTGGACTAATCACTTTTGTCTACCACTTTGATTGATTTTAATTAAATCTAGATAAAGTTTAACCAATTAAATCAAGCCAATTACCAAAATATCCTCCAATGGTAGAGATATTATGAATTACGACAAAGCCCTTGTGTGATTTTGGATTAATCCAATTGGGTCAAAGTAAATAATTAATGTTATCCAATAACACTTAATTATTATAATTGATAATTATAATATCAAATATGATTTATTATTAAACATTATCGGCTACCCAAGTGCTCATCGAGTACACTTCATATTGTGAGATTCATTAAGTCCAGACACGTTCGTCATATAAGCCTAGCTTATATGTAAGTAATTTCGGCCACCATCGAATTCGCGAAGAACACGAACAATTTTTCTGAGTTATATAAGTCAAGTTCATCACATATGTTTAACAATCCCTCTGTCGTAGGCTATCCAAGTTATGCTTAGGAAACAAAGATTACACCGTCAAGTTTCCGAGGTGCACATCTCATATTGTCGACACGTCCATAATTCTTTACAACTAATCAGAACACCATTTTCTAATATATGCGATCAACCCTAGGTGATTGACTTTTTCCGAAGTCTTAAAAATTGTGACTTACTCACATGGATACCTAAACCTATTATGGTATACATAGGGCGGTCGGTTCTTATCTTGATACGCATTTGATTAAAAAGTGCATCAGTCCATACCCAACGAACATCTAGGTGTCAGACCATGAAAGGTCTCTGATATATATGACATCAAAGTGTGGAGGATCACACACAAATTAATCATATCCCATAGTCAAAAGATCACATATGCTACTTAACTCGAGGAGATTCCTATTGACGGTGGTGTGTACTTTCAACTATTAGGAATCACTTGTGAATCATTCAGTATTCGCTCTAACGAATATCCACATGTCTATACGAGATTCCCTTGCTAATGGTACATTGGTTTAAACCATTGGAACTCCAATTCCAATATACGACATGTACTAGTCTTATAGGTTATAGAAATTCGACCGTATTCCAAAACCAAAGACTAGGAATATTAGATTTAAGAATATTTTATAATAGTAATATTATCTTAATGTTGGACCACCTAGTGCCCAATATTACTACATGACTATTCTAAGGTCGATGTCATTCTCAACATATTTATATATCAATCTAATATGCATAATGACATTACCATTAATAAGGTTGAAATGAAAATATAGTTATTTTATTAGTAAATAATAAAATATAATTTACAATAAATTATTCGAATTGGCGCTTCAAGCACAAACTCTAACAAACTCCCACTTGCTTAATGCCAATTCAGATGGTACCAAAGTCTCATTTCCTCCACATGTTTATCGAATAACTTAGGAGGTAAGGCCTTAGTAAGCATGTCTGTTATATTATCTTTTCCTTGAACTTTTAAGACCACTATGTCTTTTCGTTCAATAATCTCTTTAATCACGCGATATTTATTTTCCACGTGTTTAGACTTGGAATGCGCTCTCGGCTACTTAGCCTGCGTAATGACTCCATTATTATCACAGTATATTGGGATCAGATCCGCAATACTAGGCACAATACCAAGTTCTATGATAAAATTTCTAATCTAAACAGCTTCTTTAGCAGCTTCTGAAGCAGCTATAAATTCCGTCTCAATGGTGGAATAAGCTGTTGAGCCCTGCTTTGAAATCGCCAACCAATCCACTGCCATTAAGGGTAAATATGTATCCAGATGTAGACTTCCTATCATTCGAATCTCCTTGGAAGTCGGAGTCTATATAACCCTTAAGTTGTAGCTCATCTTCTTTATATATGAGAAACTTATCCTTAGTCCTCTTAAGATATTTCAGGAAATGTTTCAGGCTGTCCAATTAAAATTACCCGGATAAGATTGATATCTCCTAGTCACATTGACGTCAAAATTGATGCCAGGTCTTATACATATCATATCATACATAATGCTTCCGATACAAGAAGCATATGGAAATTTAGACATTCTAACTTTTTTTCCTCAGTCTAAGATGCCATTATTTTCGAAAGATGTATGTCGTATCGAAAATGTATATTTACTGTCTTGCAATTGGTAAAACCGTATATGTCTAATATTTTATCTATGTACGTAGATTGTGACAACCCTATAAGCTTCTTTACTTTATCCCGCTAGAGTCTTATACCCAATATATAGGAAGCTTCAACCATGTCTTTCATGGAGAAGTTCTAGCAAAGGTAGGCTTTCACACTTTGCATCAATCATATATCATTCCTAATGATGAAGATATCATCTACATACAATACAAGTAATACTATCATGCTACCACTCACTTTCTTTTAAACACACAGTTCTTCCTAGTTCTTGATGAATCCAGATAATCTAATTATCTAATTAAAATGATGATTCCAACTTCTGGATGCCTATTTAAGTCCATAAATAGATTCTTAAGCTTACAAACCAAGTTTGAAGTCTCACTGGATACATAATCCTCTGGTTGTTCCATATAAATATCATCCTCGAGGAATCCATTTAGCAACACGATTCTCACATCCATCTGCCATATCTCATAGTCATGATATGCGGTAATGGTTAAAAGAATCCTAATGTATTTTAGCATGGCCACCAGTGAAAAAGATTCATTATGGTCAATTATAGGACGTTGAGTGTAACCTTTCGCTACCAGTTATGCCATAAAGGTTTTCACATTTCCATCGGGCCCTCGCTTCATTTTATAAACTCATTTACAACCAATAGGTTTAACTCCTTAAGGAAGTTCAACCAAGTCCCGACTTGATTGTCATGCATAGAATCCATTTTGGATTTCATGACTTCCTGCCATTTTCCCGAATCAATATCCAATATCACCTGTTTATTCGTAGTTGGATCCGTTTCCTGTAACAATCCCATTTTGGAGATGCTACCTGTAGGGAATAGGCTGACTTATCCCCCTTAAGCCTCTGACTGTGATCATCACTATGCACAAGGGCCATCACCCAACTGACAAAACATAAAATACATTTTATGCTCATAACTATTTACTCAATAACTTTACAATTTATAATTCTGTCATGGACACCTTAACTTATTACACACACAATCTCTACTATATAAATGTCTGATATATGACTTTACTTCAACTCTGACTGAACTGTACCATTGTCTTAACTTGGTGGACCCAAACACCCTAGTGACTACCATCAGTATCCATCCCCTCGAGCTTGTCCTCCGGGTAAACCTGCAAAATAGAAAACACTAGGAGTTGGGGCGGTTAGATCATTTGAATGACCTAGTGAGTGGATGGTTTAAAACGGAAACTGAAATGCTATATGAAAACTCATTGTTCTAAAACCAAAATCATCTAATGAAACTATCTTTTTTGAAAACTCTTTTCTTATATGAAAATAAATCTCTTTCTATGAAACTTTTCTGGAAACTCCTTTATTTCTATAAAACTATGAGATCTTCCATAAAACTGAATTTTTTCTAAAATTCTTTCATAAAACTGTTCTTTCTGAAACTCTTTCATAAAACTCCGTGTCTGAAGATCATATATCTGAAATGTCTGAGAGTTTGTAAAAATCCTGAAGCATGAGGGCGTTACATATCATCGTCCCTCCATACACATAAACTAGTGTCTTGGGGCGTTACATATCGTCGTCCCCCAAGCCACTGAACTAGAGCAACATGTGTTAATCAATGCCACCATCATGACCCTGAAATCTAGGATCTAGGGGCATCTATCATCCCTAGTCCTGAACTAGGATCTAGGGGCATTACGTATCACCGTCCCCTAGTCCTGAATCTACATGTGCACATGTTACTAGATCCGTCAATTTCAAGTTACATCTGAGGTGGGTTTTTCCCCAATGCCTCCAAAATCACTAAAATCATACTTTTAAACTCAAAACGTTTCAAAACATTCTCATTTATTAAATAACTGAAAATCAACTTGGCTAACGCCCTAAAGCGCTTAAAAGTAAGTCTCAAATCAAAAACAAATAAGTAGATATCAACTTGAAAAGAAATATCCACTCACTGATCTGGAATCTGGTTGGCACTATTTCACTTCGTCGAAGAAATTGGGGTTCTTGCCGATAATCTACAATCGATAAACTTAATTAGTACATAAGTTGTAAATTATGCTGGTAACATGACATGATGTGGGTATATGTGCAGATACGAAACCCTTAGGGTGGCCCCTTACATCCTAGGATGAAATTGAAATGGGCTAAAACTGATATTGAAAAAGGGTTACGCCTCACGACGCCATATGTTACTCGTCGTGACTCTCACTCGGCCAAACTTGAGGCAGAGATCATCCCCTTGTTCCGTGTCGCGACGCCCACATGACTAGACCCGAGGCAGAGAGCATTCACATAATCAGCGTCACGATGCTAGCCCGATTTTAGGGCCAAATACCAGTTGTCCATTGTCATTGCCCAAAGTAAGTCTCAACACCACCATAATCCAAACTCCAACATATTTAGAACATTATCCATCATTACCCAAGAACTCAAAAATACTTCTTAATCTACTACTAAGGATTCGGCCAAGGGCCTATCTTGCCACTTTTGAACCTTCCAACATAACAAACTAAATTCATGTCTTAGCATCAATCCAACACTTGAACTAACATCATTCAACAACAATGGAAAAAATAACCCCCTCTTCTACTGGATGAAATTCGGTCAGCCCCTTAAAGGGAAAAACATTTGGGCATCTTGATAAACAAGCCTAATACATGCCTATATCATCCTCAATTGCATGTTTATGCATGCTAGCAACACTATCAAGGCCAAAAGAACACATCCAAACCTTAGGGTATGCAAGGTACGAATTTGAGGCTTCATTTTCTTTGCCCAAAACTGAAAATGAGAAGATAAACGAGAAAGGAAGCTTACCAAGCTTGGAAATGTGTTTGAATGGATCAAAAATATCTTGAAAATGAAGACAAGAGGGAGAGAAGAAAATCCTCCATTTTTTTTTTGCTCTTCACGTTTTTGGTGAGTTGAAGGGTGATGTGATCCTAGCAGCATGGATCGATTTCGTTTGTTTAGACTTATTTATTATTTATTTTCATATATGGAACCAACGTGGTTGTCCGTTTTTATTATTATTTGGGTTAGTTTATTTTATTTATTATGGGTTCAAAATGGGCTAGAAATTAGGATTTATGGGCTTTTAGTTGGTAATGAGTAGTTTAGGGCTATATTAGTCTTTTAGCTCTATTAGGGTTTGAGTATGTTGCTATTTAAACTCAAAACCACCTCTTAATGAAGGACCCTAATTTTTGTGCGTGAATAGTACTTTTATTTCTTGAGATTGAGAAATTTTATCATCGTTCAGTGATTGAACAAAGACTTATCAAAGGGTTGGCATCCTTTGTGGCGTCCTATTTGCTGGCAAAATTCATCTGAGGCTATCTCCAAGGGTTTTCAAGGACAGGTTCTTTGGGGGTCTACGGGATCTTGGATCGGGTTTCGTCTTTTCGTATCCTGTTTCGTATCAATTGGTATCAGAGCACATAGGACGCCACAAGGATGCCAACCCTTTGATAAGTCTTTGTTCAATCACTGAACGATGATAAAATTTCTCAATCTCAAGAAATAAAAGTACTATTCACGCACAAAAATTAGGGTCCTTCATTAAGAGGTGGTTTTGAGTTTAAATAGCAACATACTCAAACCCTAATAGAGCTAAAAGACTAATATAGCCCTAAACTACTCATTACCAACTAAAAGCCCATAAATCCTAATTTCTAGCCCATTTTGAACCCATAATTAAATAAAATAAACTAACCCAAATAATAAATAAAAACGGACAACCACGTTGGTTCCATATATGAAAATAAATAATAAATAAGTCTAAACAAACGAAATCGATCCATGCTGCTAGGATCACATCATTCTCCCTCTCTTGAAAAGGATTCGTCCTCGAATCCGTGCCCGGATCATAGATAGTAATGAAAAATCAATTGGACGATTATTCTGTAACAAGGAAATTCACATGGAAGAAAATTGTCAATGTTAGTACAATAATGCTTGTGTATTGTTCCATCTTGCCCATACTCTTCCGCAATATCTAATTTTATTTCACCCACCGTCCCAATGAGATTCCTAATTAAGTTCACACTCTCATTCTCATTCACAACAAATTCTACATGATTAACACTCACAAAACTCTCACATGTATTTACCCATGTGTTCCCGGCTCACTACTCTCATTTGGATGCTCAACACTCTCAATACATTCGACTACACATGTAATTGCATCAATACAGTTAGCCATGTATTGAGCTTCAAATTTATCATCACCAGCAACAGCTACGTCATCCACCTCAGCAATAGCAACAACCTTCGCATCACACTCACTCATCACTACTTGCTTACTCACTACCATGCTCATATTTTTTTCTTTGACATTAACAATATCACTAGAAAGTTTATTTGCTAAGCACTCGACAACTCTTTCTTTTTTCCTCTTTTCAACCTCACTTCTCCTCTTCATTATTAATTGATCTTTATAGGCTTGTTGTGGTGTTAAAAGAGAAATAATCACTGACCTCCGCTCCGTGACATAAATGTACCTACTCCTCTCAACATGATGCCACACTTGCCTATCATACTTCCATGACCCACCCAACAATACGTGACAATCAAGCATAGGCACCACATCACATAATACTTCATCATGAAACCTCATAGTAGTAAAGGCAACCATGACTTGATACTCCACCTTAACCTCATCACAATTAGGCAAACCTCGCAACATATAAGGCTTAGGATGGTTTCGCAATGACAACCTCAATTTCTCCACGAGGCTGGTACTAACTAAATTAGCCCACTGTTCCCCATCAATAATCACACTGCACACCTCATCTTTCACAAATACTCTGGTACGAGAGATATTATCTCTTGGGTGCCCCATAATATCAACCAATGCACTTGGCATCTTGACAAAACAAACTCAAGAAGGAAGAAACGACTAAAAAAATGACAAAGACAAAGACGAGACAAAAATAAGACTAAAAAAACTCACATGAGACTCAAAACAAAACAAAAAAAAATCAGATTCAAAAATTCAGTGACAAATTCAACCAAAAATTTTCTTTCGATTAAGGAACACTAAGGCAATCCCTAGCACAACTTAACACACAGATAATTGATCAAACTTTACTGACCAGATCTGTTTTTTTTTTTTTAACAACAGCAACAGCCTATTAACAAAGTTCTCATGCAATAAGGTCAAAAAGCAAACAAACCCTACTGCCTACTGATCTGCACTAGCCAATGAAGGAATTTTTTTTTTTTGACTGACAAACGCAATTCCAGAATTTTTTTTTTTTTTTTTTTTTTTTCTCAATCTCAAGAAATAAAAGTACTATTCACGCACAAAAATTAGGGTCCTTCGTTAAGAGGTCCTTTATTTCGTTTGTCAAAAGCCTGTGCGGCCCGAGATTTTTTTTTTTTTTTTAGGGTCTGCCTCTCGAGGTGACATGGTCTCACTCGTGATTGCTTTTTGTTTGATAGGTTGCGTAGGAAAGTGTGATCAGCTTTCTGAGGTGGCAACATCTAAGAGGATCTCATTGACAGGAATCTTAGGGATAGACAAGCGCTTATTCCGGAGCTTCTGATTGAAAAAGTGGGCTCCACTTTAATGAGTGGGTGGGGCCCAACTTGAGCCCAGCGCCGTGACAGAGGATCTTTCTTTATACAAAGGTCTTGTATATTCATCCAGGGCATCATGTGGCCTCCTTTTCTAGAATCTTGATCCCTTCAAGGTGCCCTCTTTTTTTCAAGGGCTAGATGCCCTTTCATAGGTCGCTTGCACTGTCCTTAACCTACCCAACCCCCACCACTGCCATATTCTCCCCATGTTTGTCGTTTTAGGGTCCATCACAGACATACCCGTTATTTTGAAGAGTGATACGTTGAAAACAAACATAGATCGAATTAATCAAATTAATTGTACCCTTTTTTTTAGGTATTAGAAAACACAATGAATTGATTGTAATCCAAATTATTCTTTAATCTTTTTATAATGAATCTCATGATATTTTAATCATACGTCAAAAAATCATCATCATCATCATCATCAATGTTCAGAACTCTAATTTTAATCCTCCTTGCTGTTTGCGGATTCAATGGCTTAACTCCTTCAAATTTCTAGGTTTGCATTTATATTATACTCATATTTAGGGAGAAGATATATTGTCACATCTCAATTCACTCAGGAAATGATCGGCAGGAGATGACGTTATCATCTCTCTGAACCTCATATATGAACATGCTTGATGTGACATGATTTATAAATGAACTGCATAATTTTGAATACATACATAACTGATACATAAAATACCCAAATCTAAAGAAACATGCATTGACAGACTCATAATAAAGGTATATGTTCAGGTTTTATATATTTTATAATTAAATAAATATTTATGACAGAACGTGAAAGTAGACCCGGTCATGGTTCCGGTTCGAAACCGAAACCAAACCGAAAGGAGCCGGTCAGTTCCGATTCCAACCGATGTCGGAACCAGAACCCATTTTTTCGGTTAGGTTATGGTTCTACCCTAGCCGAACCGAAAAGAATCTGACGGTTCCAACGGTTCGAACTGAAACCGTTGGAATCGTCCGGTTCCAATCGATTCCACGGTTCGAACTGAAACTGTACAGTTCTGGTTGGAACCGTTTGTGCCCAACGACTATTAGCCGTTGAGCAACATGCATGCAGGCCTAATGCCTAGTAGCCATTGGGCCGTTTTTTTAAAAAATTTTTTTTGTTAAATAAAATTACTAATTTACTTTTAGTAGTATTAATAAAACAGATAGTTTTAGAAACAATTTATGTATCACAAAATAATCCAAAAATGTATAAATATGAGTCATACTTCATTTTTTCAACACACCAATTCTCAATTCTCTCAATTTCTTTAACTCTCTCATTCTCAATTCTCTCATCTTCATTTCTCCAATTGATTTAATTTTGTAATTCTTCGATATTAACAAAAAATTACAAGATCATCTGAGAACATCATGTTCAATGTCTCAACCCAAGAAAGCTGCCAAAGTATCGGTACACATAGAAAAGAAGTTAAGTCTCGATCTTTCGATATTTTTAAAATTCATTTTAATTTAGTCGAGACTGAAAATGAAGGTCCAAGATTAATATGTACCTATTGTGTTGTATCTTACAAATTTACTAGTGGTTATGATAATATGAATAAACACTTGGATAGACATCATGCGCTGAAATTGAACTTGATACAACACAAACTCAAATGGGCAGGAATGCTTCATCTAGTAGAGATACAAGTTCTTTAGATTTATTTAAATATTTTGATGATAAAAATCGAGAAGAATTTGCTAAATTTACTTGTATGAGACATCTTTCTTTAAGTTTTGATGAAAAAAATTATTTTTACTAATTATGTTCGAAATGCTTTAAATCCCGCTGCCCGTTAAATGATCAGAAATGTAACAAAATGAAAAAATCTTAAATTATACAAAGATGATACAATTATTTTAAATGAAATATTTAAATATATTAAATGTCGTCTTTCTATTTGTTCTAATATTTGGAGTGACCATTGACAAACACACTCATACATGGGTGTGACTTGTCATTGGATTGATGCATCATGGAACATGCAAAAATGACTTATTGCATTTAGAGTTTTTGATGTGCAACATACTGTACAAGATATTTATAAAATGATTAAAGTAATTTTTGATTAATATGGTTTATTAGGTAAAATATTAACAATTGATTTTGACAATGCATCTACAAATTAATATTGCATCAATTAGAGATTTAAAAGAAATATGCCAACCAAATTTGGGTGTTCAAGATGGTCAGACTTATTTAGAACATCACATTAATCCTATTAAGATTGCACTTATTTGTATTTGGTCATATTCTAATGCCATGAGAGAATGGGCCAAGTTTTATATCGGTAAAATATTCAGGAGATGTTCCAACTCGTTGGAATTCAACTTATTTTCTTTTAACTCAAGATTTTCAATACAAAGATGGCTATATTTTTGGAAGCGTGACGGTTTTCATTACTTCCAAGTACTTTAGAAGCAACAACATGTGTGGATGATTGTACCCGAGCTGATATGAGGCAACAAGAAGATGTCTCCAATGACTTTGAAGACTTGTTCGATAATATATCTACAAGTACAAACGGAACGGGAGTTCAAAGATCAACAACATGCACAGATAACGATGAGGAGTAAATAATTATAATGGGGGACTATATAAAAAATATAATGGAATTACGTGAGCTTTGATTCCTCTCACCCCAAGAGGATAAATAGGCAACTTAAGTTCTTAAAAATTTTAGTTCAAGTTATTTTATTTTTAATTTAATATAAAATAAATTCAAATAAATAATTTCAAATCCCATTTTTATTTTTCAAAAAATTAAAATTAAAAATTAAAATTAATTTAAAAAATCAAACCAAATCGGAACCGTCCGGTTCGATTCCGGTTCATTCTGATTCCACATTCTTATGGAACCGGGAACCGGACGGTTCGATTTTGGTTCGGAACCAAACCAAACCTGTGGCCGAGTTTACGTGAAAGAATATGAAACATATAACTATAATAAAATATGAAAGGTTATGACATGTGGCAGGAGAATAGATGAAATCTTAGATATTGTGTTTTATAAAATATATGTCAAAATATATTAATATACATATATTTATGAGAGAATATGAAATGATCTAAATCATATAATTATGAGAGAAAATAAAAGGATATGAATCATATAATTTTGAGTTAATATGAAATGTGATACTTGAAGATAAGAGAAACGTAAACTATACATAAACACATCATTCGGCCTCGTGACCTATCATGACAAATATGTAAATAAGTGGATCCATGACATCGTGGTCATAATAACTACAACATAGAAACTAAAAGTGGGGGAGTAAGTCGTATGAACGACCTAATAAGCTGAAAATGAAAACATAGAGTATATAACTTATGTAGATAATCTAATTCCAATTAGATCATTGAAAGTATAAACTTACAAAGTCGTGGACACATACCACGGATAGAGAATCATGAATCGTAGATCTTGGAACTTAAACTGTAAATCATGTACTGTTACCATAATCATGAAACGTAAAGTATAAACATGTATGAAACATTTTTAAACATGGTTAGTAAACTGAAACCATAATCATGACTTGAAACTATCATCTTGATCTGACAACTATGACCATTGCTGTAACTATGATACATAGACTACGAACATGATCGAAACTTATATAGCGTGAACTTGTAAACATGACTGCAAATCATAACATGAACTAAGATTGAATCATGAACTGAAATCATGAATCTTGAGTAAATTGTAAGCATAACATAACTGTAAACATGATAACATGTTTGCAAACTGTAAACTTGACTTGAAAACCATAACATGCACTGAGAATTATTACATGAACTGAAAATCTATTACATATCTGTAAACTGTAATATCACTTGATAATTGAAACATGGTGACGTGACCGTAATATGTAAACATAGAAATTGAGAAACATGTCATAACCCAAGAACTGTGACATGAACTGAGACGTACTGAGAAACATGTCATGACCGAAGAACTATGACATGAACTGAGACGTTAACCTGAACTGAAAGCGTCAAAATGAATTAAAACTGTAGACATGACTTAATCTGTACACATAATGACATGATTGCACACTGTAAACATGACTTGAAATTGTAACATGTAAGGATGAACTAAAACTGTAACTGTACACATGAACTACAACAATGAATTTGATTAAACATGTTTGTAAATTTAAAACTTATATTGTAATCGTGAACCGCAGACTGTAACATGTAAACATGAACTAAGTACTGAATCATAATCTGAAGGCCCAAATGTAGACTGAAAACGTAAACATGAGCTAAAAATATAAGCGTTTGAATCCAAAACTTATACTTAAAAGCATATACTGAAAAATAACTTGTCATGAAAATCTCACCAGTGTCGTAACCTGGGGGAGTGAAACCTACTTAGTGGGACCTAGCACTGCTTAAGTAAGGGAACATAAACATGAACATGAACATGAATATGCCTAAGAGGTTCACTGAAAGACAATTAGGCTTGCTGAGCTGAGCGTACTCAGGATAGCCATATATAAGGGGACGACACTCTACCAGTAATTTGAAAACCTTTTATTTCTTATTATTGTAAATCGTTTAATGAAAAATTTTAACTGAGATTCAAGGACATCATGAACTGAATACGTATAACTGTGAAAACGTACACTGTAAACATAACACATGAGTTGAAAATTTTAAACATGAACGTGATACAAGAGAAACATGACTATAAACTTGCAAACATGACATGTGGATAACATAAAAATGTCACCTAAAAACATATAATCATGACACGCAAGCTGAAAACATAAATTGTAAACTTGTAACATGAAAACGTAAACTGTGAATACGTAAACATGACACATGTAAAACATAACTTGAAAACTGTAAACATAAACTACAAACTAAAAATATAAACTGAAGACTATACTCAATGACTGTAAGCTTGTAAGACATAGATTGAAATATATAAATCATTAATTAAAAACATGTAATCATAGACTGGTATGTGTACTGGTTTATGCATATAATGCTCGTACGAAATTCATTACCTATTTTAAAATATATATGAGATGAACGTGTTAGGGTTGGTGCTATAAGTGTCAATCCAGATTGTATTTATGACTGATTCATTAATACAAATAATTCATTTTTTCCATAATATTAAGTATTTATGGTAGCACATATTGTCTTTTATATATACATATTCGATCTAATTTAAGTTACTTTGAAACTATAAAGGTTTTAGTGATGTTTATATATCAATATATAATGTAGTATGTAATTACAACGTAATTTATAATTGACATTGGGAAGTTTGACTACAAGTTGTGTATTCTCAAATAAAGTTTTTGGTCAAGATTTACTGACATGGGTTGGTTAGTAAAATATGTTGAGACCAGTATGTTGGAAAGCGGCAGCGGAAAATTAAATAAATCAAATTATGATGCCGCTATCCCTTTGCCCAAGACCCATTTGTTTTGATTATTCTACAAGCCTAGACATGTTACTATATATTCTAAGCATAAAAACTCATAAAACATGCAAAGAAAATAAACCTAAACATGCTAACTATCATAAGAACTCTAATTAAAATAAGAAAAGAAAAGGACTTACTTGAACCGAAGACTCCTCTAGTCCTCCCTCCAATCTACAAGCTTTTCTCTGAACTCAGCAAGCTCTTCCACGTTCTAAAGAGCCACCCAGTGTGTGGCCTCCAAAGGTGCACACACCAAATCCAAAACTCAACGACAAGACTACGCCTTGAATGCACGAATATTTTGCCTTTGGTGCTAGCCTAGGCAATACCTCAAAACTTTTAACTCGAGGTTGCTCTAGTCAATTAGACTTAAGGATCCTCAAAATCAGTGGCTTACTCTTAAACTTTAGAGTTGCTCACTTATATAAACCCAATATATGAAAGGTTTGGTGCAAAAAATTGTAAAAAAATCTTTGGGTTTATATAGGTGCTCCAAAGACAACAAAATTAATTAAGAATCTGATGTGGGATAAATGCTAATTTAATCTTAGCCATTGAATCTTAATTTAGTGGTTTAATGAGATTATAAAACCATAATAAGAGTTTGGGCCGAATTGGAATTCAAAACAAATAACAAATTTTTTTTACTATTCACATTACTATTCACATTTATTTATTTATTTATTCCAATTCCCAAAGTGCCCCAATCGTCATTCACCAATCCCTAAGCCACTATGAAACCTCATAAATGATATGTTCAATAATTAAACATATTGAACCATTTATGAACAATTCCTACAGCAATCATATATGCTGTTAAATTTGTAATGTGCACTGTTAACCATTGATTTCGACTTTGTTGTGTGTGACCTTTTGGGTTCCCCTCAAGTTGGACATGAAATGAATCGTGATAATTTAATCGAAAATAAATTATCCTCCGATCAAATGGTCGTTCGATTTCAATGACCAAGGTTGACATTTAGCAACATGCCAAGGCTCCCAAATGAGAATGAAAGATATATATACCTATTTTGTATGCGATTTACATATGATACAGTCCCTCGCCTCACTGTATCCTCACTGTTTGACCTAGGGTATGGAAAATGTCCACCTATATAGTCAAAGGTATGATGTTGATAGTGTCATGAATCGTGCTAACCCAAGAATCTCACATGATTCTTCTGTTGTGGCCACAGTCTCAAGCACTGATCACACATATCAACCCGCTGTAGAGCACAGAAATTGGCGGCGCTGTCCGGGCTCGCGGCCCGTTCGGGAGTACGGAGTAGCCCGCATGGGACTAAACCAGAGAAATAAAATGGAGTCGCCACCCAGTGTGAACTGGGAAATGATTTAAGGCTGCACTCACCCCTCGCAAGGGAAGACCTCAAACCGTTAGATTCAGAATGGTCCCTTACTTATGCCAATTATAATGAAACGATTTACGCAATAGTATAACCAAGTCTTACGAAACACATGCAAGATAATGTAATCAACACACAAGATTGAACACCCATAATCGTAAATAAAAAATGAAGACAAAATACATAATTCATAAGTGTATTAAACGATGAAGCGTAATAGTGTAATTAATAACAACTATAAAGGCATTAATAACAAAAGCGAGCATACAATCTTATGAACATATCAAATAGATAAATGCAGAAATATAAATAAATAATAATTGTAAACGCATAGATATTAAAGAGAGATAATTAAGTTCCTAATGTAAAAGAAATAACTAAAGAGACAAACATGCATGAAAGTAAATGTGAAATGATGCGACACAAAAAATAGATGAGTAACAAGGATAAAATGAAAAAGATGCGACCAAGGCCAACATCTATATGAGACCTCGTATGCCTGACTGAACATATTTCACATTCAATCGAACATACCTTGTCCGGCGCGGCAAAACATTGTGGTAAAGGTAGCCTTTGGGCTTTTATCCCTCAAACGGAGGACCTTTAATCCAACGTGATTTGCCCATGCGCATCAAATAACAATGGATGAATAAATAAAGAAATAATATACGAAAAGTAAATAACGGAACAATAAAAAGGCGCGACAAAATATTGTGGTAAAGGTAGCCTTTTAGGCTTTTTCTCCCTCAAATAGAGGACCTTTAGACCAACGTAATAAGCCCATGCGCATCAAGTAACAATGCATGAATGAACAAAGAAATAATATGCGAAAATTAAATAACGGAACAATAAAAGAGATGCGACCAAGGCCGACATCTATATGGGACTTCGTATGCCCGACTGAACATATTTCACATTCAATCGAACATACCTCATCCGGCGCGACAAAATATTTTGGTAAAGGTAGCCTTTTAGGCTTTTTCTCCCTCAAATAGAGGACCTTTAGACCAACGTAATAAGCCCATGCGCATCAAGCAACAAAGCATGAACAAGGAAAAAATACATAGAAAATAAAAGGCGGAACAATAAACACGAAATTAAATACCAAAATGAAACATATGCTTGAAAGTTCCTCAAGTGGTACGGGGAGTTGTATCCTAAGTACAGACCGCACTACCATCCATTCGGATTCGGCTACGGAATTTACGTCTGGGTTTCCATCCGATATACCGCAAGGGATAGTACTCAACCATCAACCCAAAAAAAATGAAACTATACGTAAAACACAACGATGCATGCGAATGATCGACAAAGAATAACTGAAAAGATAGATAATAAAAAGGGGGCCCTCAGGTCTTACCTTTTAAGATGCTCCTCGGAAGCGCGTTACGTCGTCGCTGAAAGGGTTAATCTCCGTTATTTTTTTGGTTTTCTGGTTCGGTATTTTCCTTCGTTGTTCTGCCGTTTACTCTGTCTTCCGTTGCTGTTTTTTGGGCATTTTCTGGACTGGTTTAACGGCTGATTTTTGAGCTCTTTCGGGGCTATTTTGCGGGTGATTTACTCACTACTTTGGGGTGTTTTGAGGGCTTATTTGGTCTTGATTTGTTCGGCAGTTTGGGGCTATTTTCTGGACTATTTGAAGAGTGTTTAGGCGTGGTTTCTGGACTGTTTTGATTACTTTGTTCACGTCACTGATTTTTGGTTTTTCACGTGTTGAGGGCTTCAGGTTTTGGACTCAGTTTGTGTGTTATTTTCTGATTTCAGGGACTGTTTTGCGCTGGTTTAAGGGTTGATTTTCAGGGGTTGTTTAGGCGTTCATTGGTTGATTTTCAGGGGTTGTTGTTTTTGGCTAATGGACAGTAGGGGTGTATGGTCGAGTCTGTTAAGCGTTTAAGGATATGGCTGATTGTGTATTTAGTTTGTGAATTCCGTATGAGTCAGTGGGAAAAAAAGAAAAAAAAAGAGAAAAGCCGTGTGCGTGAGTCTAGGGTTTGAATGTGTTTGAGTGCCGAGCAGATTTATTCATGTTCCCACGGCATGAAAGGGTTATTTTTGTTGACTGTTTACGTCATGGGCCGAGAAGGTGGCTGGTTTGTGTTTATTATATTGGTGTTTGGCGTGAAGAGAGTGTAAGCTTATGGTTTGTTGTTGTGAGATGAATGAATGAAAGGAGAGAGCCTTGATTTATTGTGATCTGGCCGAGAGAGAAGGCAGTTGCCTGGGAGAGATGAGAGATAAGAGAGAGAGAGTATTTAGGGTCTTTCTGTTTGTGGCCGAGAGAGAGGAGAGATGTGTGAGGGGCGAAAGCTGTTAAGGTTTCTGGTTTTTTGTGAGGTGCCGAGAGTGGAGGGATAGTGAGAGGTCTTAGAGCGTGAAGATGTCTGTGTGAGATGGCTATTGTTGCTGTGAGTGCGTGTGGCTAAGGGTTGGTTGATTTGTGGTTGCTTGGTTCGTGTAAGGTGAGAGAAATAAAAGAGAGAGGATATTAGAGTTTATCTTCTTTTGTTTTGTTTTGTGTTAAGGTGCCGTGAGTCTAAGGAAAAGAAGGGCTTGGATATGTTATCTTTATATAAGAGAGGGCTAGGGTTTCCTTGTATGTGCATGGCTCAAAAAGGGAAAAAAATCAAATAAATATGGGGTGTATTTAATTAAATTATTTAGAGAAAGAATTTTGTATTTTTGGTGGGGAATATCTTTGATTTGGGAGGTGATTTATTTAGTTTAGGAAATGGATTTATTTAATTTAGGAATGAGATTTGTTTTGATTTTAATTGAATTTGATTGGATTTAATTTAATTTGTGACATGTGTTAAATGTGATTTAATTATTTTTGGATTGGGCTTTGGGCGAAATGGGCTTTGGATGGGTTGTGAGGGTTTTGGGCCGAGGCTAAAATTTTAAAATAGGGATTAATCGAGCGAACCCGAGGCCAAAAAACGAATTAAATTGATGATGTATTTATTCCTTGAATTTTCCCTTCCGACGTCCGTTTCCCGCAACTTCCGTAACTTATCGGGTAGTGCCTCCATACGAGGCTCATCATTGGGCTTCATGCAAAAATACAGTGTTTACAGTCGCCCCCTCTTTGATGGTACTAGTGCAGTGTGTCACAGTGACCATCTTATCAAAGTCATGCATGTATTTTTTTTACTTACCTGGCTCGCCAGCTATTGTCAAACTTACCAGTTGTTCTGAGATGCTTCAAACTGAGTTGATCTGGTGGTGAGGTGCTTCGACCCCTGGGCTTTGTTCCCGAACCACCGAGTGAGCTTCTTTTCATTTCAGGGCTTTGTTCCCGAACTGAATTAAATGGATGACGAGGTGCTTTGACCTATGGGCTTTGTTCCCGAACCATCTCTGGGCTTTGTTCCCGGAGTGTGTAGAGAGTGGGCTTTGCTCCCGAACTGTGTTGAAAGTGAGCTTTGTTCCCGAATTGAGATGAGAGTGGGCTTTGTTCCCGAACTGTGTTGAATGTGGGTTTTGTTCCCGAATTGAGATGAGAGTGGGCTTTGTTCCCGAACTATGTTGATTATGGGCTTTGTTCCCTGGGCTTTGTTCCCGAACTGTGTAGAGAGTGGGATTTATTCCCGAACTGTATTGAGAGTGGGCTTTGTTCCCGAATTGAGATGAGAGTGGACTTTGTTCCCGAACTATGTTGATTGTGGGCTTTGTTCCCGAACTGTGTAGAGAGTGGGCTTTGTTCCCGAACTGTGTTGAGAGCGGGCTTTGTTCCCGAATTGAGATGAGAGTGGGCTTTGTTCCTGAACTGCGTTGAATGTGGGCTTTATTCCATGGGCTTTGTTCCCGAACTTATGTTGATTTTGGGCTTTATTCCCTGGGCTTTGTTCCCGAACTGTGTTGAATGTGGGCTTTATTCCTGAACTGAATTGATTGTGGGCTTTTTTCCCGAACTGTTGATTGTGGGCTTTATTCCCTAGGCTTTGTTCCCGAACTTGTGTTGATTGTGGGCTTTGTTCCCGAACTGTGTTGAATGTGGGCTTTATTCCCTGGGCTTTGTTCCCGAACTTGCGTTGATTGTGGGCTTTATTCCCTGGGCTTTGTTCCCGAACTGTGTTGAATGTGGGCTTTATTCCATGGGATTTGTTCCCGAGTTGAGATTGTTTTTGCCGCTTTTCTTCAAAACCTGCGAACAAAAACAAGACAAAAATTGTGTGCATGTGACGTGTATACATGTATGCATGGATGTGTTTCCTATTCCGCTGGGTTAGGCCTTCCTTGGGCTTCTTTGGTGCTTCTTACCTACAAAAGTCTTTGATCGCCCCTGTGGGCCTGCTTACAATTTTCTTCTACCAGTTCTCTTCTATTGATTGCTCAGTTTTCTCTTGTTCTATGGCTTGAGATCCTGTTATGTTCCTTATTCGTGGGGTGGTAGACTGGTCGCCCCCAGATTTGATTTAGGTTTCTGCTCTCCGCTGCTTGCACTAGGTCAAAGTGGACCATGCGATGTTACGTTCCATATCAACATACTATATTTTCTTTTTCGAAATAGTCTCAATAGTTATATATATTATCGTCCTCAAAGAATGCCTAGTGTCGAAACCAGAGAACCTTCAAAGTACTTGATGCAGCTCAAATCCGACCATTTGAATAAATGATCTGAACCAGACTCAAAGTGTGTGTGTGCTAAGGTTCTTTTACAGCTTGATCCTTGGGTAAGCCAACTCAATGATTTTGTTTCAAAGAATGGGATCGAGGGGTCAAACCAACCTAGATGTCTTGATCATGCTCTGTAATTACTTCTCCGTACTCAATGTGATATGATTTTCTTTTCCTTTTCTTTCGTCTCTTTTTCGTCTTTTTTTTTTCTTTTTTTTACACACCTACCCTTTAAGGTAGCATTTCTCCTCATGGTGGTCCTAATACTCGCCCATGGGTAGCTTCACGTTTATCAGTTATAGGTGGTTTATATTTTTTGCTTTAGAGACTTTTCTTTTATTTCCAACCATACCACATATCGTAACACAAGTAAGTCAGGATGGACATCTAAGCGAACGGTCATTCATCGATCCGCAATCTATTCAACTAGTCATCTTGCCGACTACTCAGGCTTTCACTGCTAAGATCCTATAATTAAGTGCTCGCGAGTCTAGTCAAGATCAACTACTCAAAATACCGGATGAGAGTACCTCGCGCACTTATCGTTTCTAAGGTTTCACTCTAAAGAAAATAATTGCATCATCGGACTTATGCCTAACTATTAAGGACTAGAACAAATAATCAAATTTTTTCTTTTTTTTTTTGTTTTTTTTTGTTTTTTTGTATTTTTTGAAGGCCCCCCAATGATCTTTCTATTCCTGCCATAAAGTTTTCCGTTTCTCGGCTTCCTTTTCCCCGATATCCATGTTGCTAAACTCTGTTTGATAAGTGTTTCTTTTCTAACCCAACAGATATCTATGATGGCTTTTAAGACAAGGAGTTAACATGATGCGTGTATGCATGAGATGCGTGCGATGTATGAGATATAATATGCATGTGGTTATCAAAAGCATAAAGGGGCAACTTCTATAGGATATATGACTATGGTTCATATGCGGGATTATGAGAGTATTGATAAAGGCTCCCGCCGGTGAAAGGTTGCCCACAACTAGGTTTCGCTGCTCGAACCCACTCAAGGGTTCGAGCGACCAAGTGAGCACACCTTTTTTATACCTTAAGGTACGTGCCAACGAGTGATGGTACCATATAACGATCCGCCCCTTCGAGCGAAAACGACTTCACGATACATGAATAACTGTCAAATGAATTCCTCTATTGAAAATTCCCCAGAGGGAGGGTAGAGAGAACTCTCTTAAATACCCTTACCTCTTAGGCTCTTATCGCCTTGGAGACAGGAATAAACAACCAATCATCCAAATTAGTCCATCGCTTTAAATATACTTTAAGGTAAGCTTCGAGTAAATGATTATCTAGATGTCTTCACAGCTTTTCCTTTTGGCTATAAAAAGGTAGTGAGTGAAGGAAGACACCAAATCATTATCTAACTCTAATGATATCACAAGGTTAACTAAAGAAAAAATCACAAACATTTCAAGACATTATTTCGGGGCCGATTCTCTATCCCCAGTGGAGTTGCCAGATTGTAGAACACAGAAATCGGCGACGCTGTCCAGGCTCGCAGCCTGGTCGGGAGTACGAAGTAGCCTGCGGGGGACTAAACCAGAGAAATAAAATGGAGTCGCCACCCAGTATAAACTGGGAAATGATTTAAGGCCGCACTCACCCCTCACAAGGGAAGACCTCAAACCATTGGGTTCGGAATGGTCCCTTACTTATGCCAATTGTAATGAAAAGATTTACGCAATAGTATAACCAAGTCTTACGAAAAACATGCAAGATAATGTAATCAACACACAAGATTGCACACCCATAATCGTAAATAAAAAATGAAGACCAAATACATAATTCATAAGTGTATTAAACGATGAAGCGCAATAGTGTAACTAATAACAACTATAAATGCATTAATAACAAAAGCGATCACACAATCTCATGAACATATCAAATAGATAACTCCGGAAATATAAATAAATAATAATTGTAAAAGCATAGATATTAAAGAGAGATAATTAAGTTCCGAATGTAAAAGAAATAACTAAATAGACAATCATGCATGGAAGTAAACGTGAAGTGATGCGACACAGAAAAGAGATGAGTAACGAGGATAAAATGAAAAAGATGCGACCAAGGCCGACATCTATATGGGACCTCGTATGGCCGACTGAACATATTTCACATTCAATCGAACATACCTTGTCCGGCGCGGCAAAACATCGTGGTAAAGGTAGTCTTTGGACTTTTATCCCTCAAACGGAGGACCTTTAATCCAACGTGATTTTCCCATGAGCATCAAGTAACAATGCATGAATAAACAAAGAAATAATATGCGAAAAGTAAATAACGGAACAATAAAAAGGTACGGAAAAATATTGTGGTAAAGGTAGCCTTTTAGGCTTTTTCTCCCTCAAATAGAGGACCTTTAGACCAACGTAATAAGCCCATGCGCATCAAGTAACAATGCATGAATGAACAAAGAAATTATATGTGAAAAGTAAATAACGGAACAATAAAAGAGATGCGACCAAGGCCGACATCTATATGGGACTTCGTATGCCCGACTGAACATATTTCACATTCAATCGAACATACCTCATCCGGCGCGACAAAATATTATGTGTTAAAGGTAGCCTTTTAGGCTTTTTCTCCCTCAAATAGAGGACCTTTAGACCAACGTAATAAGCCCATGCGCATCAAGCAACAATGCATGAACAAGGAAAAAATACATAGAAAATAAAAGGCAGAACAATAAACACGAAATTAAATACCAAAATGAAACACTTGCTTGAAAGTTCCTCAAGCGGTACGTGGAGTTGTATCCCAAGTACAGACCGCACTACCGTCCATTCGGATTCGGCAACGGAATTTACGTCTGGGTTTCCATCCGATATACCGCAAGGGATAACACTCAACCATAAACCCAACACAAATGAAACCATACGTAAAACACAATGATGCATGCGAATGATCGACAAAGAATAACTGAAAAGATAGATAATATAAAAGGGGGCCTTAGGTCTTACCTTTTAAGATGCTCCTCGGAAGCGCGTTACGTCGTCGCCGGAAGGGTTAATGCTCCGTTATTTTTCTGGTTTTCTGGTTCGGTATTTTCCTTCGCTGTTCTGCAGTTTACTCTGTCTTCCGTCTCTATTTTTTGGGCGTTTTCTGGACTGGTTTAAAGGCTGATTTTTGAGTTGTTTTGGGGCTATTTTGTGGGTGATTTACTCACTGCTTTGTGGTGTTTTGAGTGCTTATTTGGTATTGATTTGTTCGGCAGTTTGGGGCTATTTTCTGGACTGTTTGAAGGGTGTTTAGGCGTGGATTTTGGACTGTTTTGATTACTTTGTTCACGTCACTACTTTTTGGTTTTTTACGTGTTGAGAGCTTCAGGTTTTGGACTCAGTTTGTGTGTTATTTTCTGATTTCAGAGACTGTTTTGTGGTGGTTTAGGGGTTGATTTTCATGGGTTGTTGTGTTCGGCTAGTGGACAGTAGGGGTGTATGGCCGAGTCCGTTGAGCATTTAAGGAGAGGGCTGAGTGTGTATTTTATTTGTGAATGCCGTATGAGTCAGTGGGAAAAAAAAGAAAAAAGAGAGAAAAGCCGTGTGCGTGAGTCTAAGGTCTTAATGTGTTTGAGTTCCGAGCAGATTTGTTCATGTTCTCACGGCATGAAGGGTTATTTTTGTTGACTGTTTACGTCATGGGCCGAGAAGGGTGGCTGGTTTGTGTTTATTATATTGGTGTTTGGCGTGAAGAGAGTGTAAACTTAGGGTTTGTTGTTGTGAGATGAATGAATGAAAGGAGAGAGCCTTGATTTATTGTGAGCTGGCCGAGAGAGAAGGCAGTGGCTTCGGTGAGATGAGAGATAAGAGAGAGAGAGAGTATTTATGGTCTTTCTTGTTTGTGGCCGAGAGAGATGAGAGATGTGTGAGGGGCGAGAGCTGTTAAGGTTTCTGGTTTTTTATGAGGTGCCGAGAGTGGAGGGAGAGTGAGAGGTCTTAGGGCGTGAAGATGGCAGTGTGAGATGGCTATTGTTGCTGTTAGTGCGTGTGGCTAAGGGTTTGTTTTTGTGAACGCCTAGATTATTCAAAAAACTATGACTAGGAACGTTTAAGAGTAATGATTCTCATAAGGCGTGGAAGCCATCATCTTATTACTCCAAGGGCTTTATTACAGTGTTTGATGATTCATATAAGTTATGTAAGACACGTATAATAAAGATTTCCATTTTATTAATTAATGAAAATATTACAAATACATGTACATATAGCCCATCCACAAGTTGGGTATAGGGCATATCCCTAACAATCTCCCATTTGCACTATAGCCAACTAGTATGAATCTGGACACCATACTCTCGGGTGTGCCTATCTTGCTTTTGTTGAGTCAGCCCTTTAGTCAGAGAATCTGCAAGATTATCTTCTGTGGGTATTTTCTCTATAATAACTTCTTTTCTCACAACAATCTCCCTGATGAGATGAAATCGCCTGAGTACATGCTTGGATTTCTGGTGGGACCTTGGTTCATTTGATTGAGCAATGACGCATGTGTTGTCACAGTACATCATGACACCAGTCTTTATCGTATGAAGCACTTCCAGCTCCTTGATGAACTTATTTATCCAGACTGCTTCTTTAGCTGCCTCAGATGCTGCAATATACTCGGCTTCAGTGGTGGAGTCCGCTGTAGTTGACTGCTTTGAGCTTTTCCAACTGACAGCTCTGCCATTCATAGTAAACTTATATCATGTTTGCGATCTGCTATCATCCCTATCGGTTTGAAAGCTTACATCACAGTAACCAATGACTTTCATCTCAGAACAATCTCTGTATGTCAAGAACACATCCTTAGTTCTTCTCAGATACTTGAGGATTGTTTTGACAGCTGCCCAGTGTTGCTCACCAGGATTTGCCTGATACTTTCTCGTTATGCTAAGAGCATAAGAGACATCAGGTCTTGTACATAGCATGGCGTACATGATCGATCCTATTGCTGAAGCATAAGGGATCATACTCATACGCTCTTTATCTGAAGGAGTATGTGGACATTGCTCCTTAGATAATTTGATTCCATGACAAGTAGGTAAATTACCTCTTTTAGAATCTTCCATTTTGAATCTTTTCAAACTTTATCTATGTACGTAGATTGAGAAAGTCTTAACAACCTCTTAGATCTATTACGGTAGATCTTAATGCCGAGGATGTAGGCTGCTTCTCCAAAATCTTTCATGGAGCAATTCTGAGATAACCATTGCTTGGTGGCTTGCATAATGGGAATATCATTCCCGATGATTAATATGTCATCGACATATAATACAAGAAATACAACAGCACTCCCACTATTTTTCCTGTAAACACAAGGCTCGTCTACATTTTTGATGAAGTCAAATTCTTTGATTGTCTCATCAAATCGTATATTCCAACTTCTGGAGGCTTTCTTGAGTCTATAAATGGATCGTTTAAGCTTGCATACTTTATTATGATCATCCTTAGATGCAAACCCCTCAGGTTGTGTCATATAGACTTCCTCTACGAGATTCCCATTAACGAAAGTTATTTTGACATCCATCTGCCAAATCTCATAATCAAAGTGTGCAGCTAGTGCCAGTAAAATTTGAATGGACTTTATAATTGCAACAGGCTAGAAGGTTTTGTCATAGTCAATTCCTTGGATTTGTCTATAAGCTTTTGCCACCAACCTAGCCTTATAGGTTTGGATGTTGCCTTATGTATCAGTTTTACGCTTGTAAATCCACTTGCAGCCTATGGGTTTTATCCCTTCAGGTGCATCCACCAAGTCCCAGACTTGATTATGATACATAGAGTCTATTTCGGATTTCATGGCCTCAAGCCACTTGACTGAATCAATGTCACACATTGCTTCGTCATAACTGGTGGAATCATCATTATCAATGACCTGATCATGTTCCTCATCAATATGGAAACCATATCTTTCAAGCTCATATATTTCACTACCAGACCTTCTAAGTTCATAACCTTGTGGTTGTTCCGTCGCTGTCTTTTTTAGGGGCCTGGGGTTTAGTTCTATGTTAGTTTGTTCTTCTCGTACCTCATCGAGGTCAAGTCTACTCCCACTATATTTCTTGAGAAGGAATTCATTCTCTAGAAATTTAGCATTTCGTGAGACAAATGTGTTGGAATGTATGCCCTAGAGCTACATGTGATGTAAACGGTTTTATGTGTTTTGAAATAATACGATGCATTATTCATTTATCAAAATTGTTTGTTTAATTTTCGCATATTATATATCATCTTAAATACCCTAAATTACTTATTTACCTTCAGACTTAGTGTATGAGTGTCATACACAAGAGGATTTAAGTCTGAAGTTAGTAATCTTAAATAGTCCATAGAGAGCAAACAAAGCGGGTACTTTGTTTGTGGTTTATCTATAGCTACGGTCCATTCTATATTTGTATGATGATCTTAATCCGGATCGTCCATGTAGAGACATGAGAATGGAGGCACCTTGTATGATGCGATCATATAGGACTGGACCCAGATTGAAATGAAATTCTTATAATATCTGTTAAACTAAGAAAGTCATTTCGATCTAGTAGATGATCATATATGGATTGATCTTAATCCTGAGTGTACTACTCCTGCATGGGAGGCCATGTCATTTGATTTACAAAGGTGAGGTTGGTGTAGCAGTCCCGACCAATAGCTACGTACTTTGGGGGCATGGTCTGTTGTGTAGCTGGGAACGTTTTACATAGACATGGAGTTCACTCCTTCTTGCGAGAAGTAGATGAGTATCTTTCTTAAGGGTTGATTCGATGCTTGAACGTTTTGAGCGCTCAAGTCTTTCTATTACGAATAGAAAGATTAAAATTCATAATAGTTATGAATAAATCGTTCATTAGAGAATCAATAGTACTTAAGGTGAAAATAATTAGAGGGGTATAACGGACATTATGACCTGACTCTAATTACGAGATACTTGTGAAGGGTCAATTCGTATGTAATGACTATATCGATGGACACCGACTTGGTTCGGCTTAATATATCATCTGCGGCAATGAGAGTGCAACTTCGGGTTTTTAGTGGAATAACCCGGATTTAATAATTCAAAGTATTTAATTAAGAGCTTAATTAATATTTCGAGATTATTGGAGCTCGGAACCGTATGTCCATTTGGTCCTCGTGCTAGCTCAATATACTATAGCGGATTTAGTATAATTGGATAGTCCAATTATATACTCACAAATGTATAAATATTATTAATATGATTAATATTATTATTTGTCATACTTAGAACTATATATTAAAAGTTAATATATATTTTTAATAATCATATGATAATTAAACACTTGGCATTTAATTATATATGATATAATTAAATAAAAAGGTTAATTGTGTAAATTCCAAATTTTGGGTTTTGGAAACCCTTGAATTTAATTTGGAAGTTACATATGTTTAAATAGTATTTAACCTTTTTATTTTGTAACATTTATTCCATTATAGAAATTAAATATAGATGTTACAAAAATTTATTGTTTCTTTTCTAGGGTGGCCGAATTCTTCAAGGAAAATGGAATGGATTTGTTTGTTTTGGAAACAAATAATCCTTGGTATTTTTTGGAAGTTATGACTTTCAAAAGGTTAATTAAATATTTATTTTTGTAACATATATTAGCTTTATGGAAAGTTAATATTGGAAGCTACAAAATTAATTATTTTGGTGCCTTGGCCGAATTTGGGAGAGAGGGAAAGGCTTAGGGTTTGTTTTAATTTTGTAAAATTAAACCTAAGTATAAAAAGAAAAATATGATTTTTCTTTTCCCAAGCCTCTCACTTGCAACCCTAGCCACCTTTCTTCATCTTCTCAATTCTCTCAAAAGTTGAGAAACTAAAAAGAAGAAAAAGAAAAATAAATTGTGTGTGATTTATAATCTCTAAATAGTTTAGAGATTCATCTTGTGAGTGTAGCCCACCCTACTATCCGTTGGTAACGAGACATAACTCGGAAGATCGAGTGGTTGATTCGAACACATATATATGGCTTACGGTAAAGTAATATTCATCAAAATCATGGCTTGTGATCAATGTGTGCGTATGTGTACACGTGAAAATGCATGGCCGAATGCATTTGTTGACCATACTGGGCGAAATCTAAGTGGAGCATATGGACAGAATAAATGGCAAAATAAGGTCAATGTCAGTATGTAAATCATGCGCATATACTTTTGGTGGATAAGCATGTGCGCATGATGATAATTAATATACATAGTTATTCAAACAAACACTACATGATGAATTCGGTAGTCGAACGGTCACTGGGCTTTGCATGCAGCTTGTTCAGTTTTGGGTAACGCTGTTCAGTTTTTGTGCTGCTGTTCGGGGATGTTCGGGGGCTGTTTTCGGGGCTGAATTTTTGTCAAAAACAGAAGCAAAATTTCAATAATACAACTGGTTCCATTCGGCTAAATGAAGGGAAGGGCATAAAATTTTTTCAAGTCCGATTCGTGTGCCTAAGTCGCTTCCGCTGCGCGAGGAAAGCGTTTCCTACAAAATGTTCTTTGTTCATTCGGGACGTAGAACACGTATGCTCTTGAGTTCAAGGAATATCCTACAAACTTACATTTAATTGCCCTATCATCCAATTTGTTGGTTTGTGTGACATATGCGTCACATCCCCAAACTCTTAGATAACTAAGACTAGGACGTTTCCCAGACTATAACTCATATGGTGTTTGACTAACAGTCTTGGAAGGAACTTGGTTTAGTAGTAGTGTTGCAGTTTCTAAAGCAAGACCCCAAAATGAAAGAGGTAGATTCGTGTCTGGCATCATTGATCGGACCATATCTAATAATATCCGATTTCTCCTTTCGGAGACCCCATTATGCTGTGGAGTTCCCGGAGGAGTCCTTTGGGAAACAATGCCATTTTCTCTCAAGTAATCTTGAAATTCGTTGCTTAAGTATTCACCACCTCGGTCAGACCTTAGTGACTTAATATTTTTATTAAGCTGGTTTTCTACTTCAGCTTTGAAGTCTTTGAATTTCTCAAAGGCTTCAGATTTGTACCGCATAAGGTACACATACCCATATCGCGAGTGATCATCGATAAAGGTAATGAAGTAGGAGAATCAACCTCTGGCGGTGACTGACATTGGTCCGCATACATAAGAGTGTATGAGTTCTAATGTCTCCGTTGCACGCCGTCCTTTACCTTTGAAGGGTAATTTGGTCATTTTACTAAGTGAACAAGACTCACAAGTTCCATAAGGTTCATATTTGAAGGGTCTGAAATACCCATCCTTATGTACCTTAGTTAATCTTGTTTCATTGATATGACCTAATCGACTGTGCCATAGAAGTGATTCATTAAGATTATTCGAGTTAACGTTGTATATATTAGAGGTTGAACATTCTTTGTTAGTTTGTAAGACATAGATACCATTATTCAAAATACCATCTCCATATTTTATTTCATTGAAATAAATAGAACATTCATTACAACCTATTAGGCATGAAAATCCTTTATTATATAAAGAAGAAATTGAAATGATGTTCTTTACTAGAGAAGGTACATAAACACAATCTTCTAAGTCTAAAACTAAACCATTCGGCAAAACTAATGAATAAGTCCCCACGCACAATACAGCCAGTTTTGCTCCATTACCCATGCGTAAGTCAACCTCCCTATGACGGAGTCTTCTACTGTTTCTTAGGCCCTACACATTGTTACACAAGTGAGTCCCACAACCGGTGTCAAGCACCCAAGTAGAAGGTTCAGAGTTTTGAGAATATAGTTCAATCATATACAACATACCTGAAGCATTGGGCTTCTTGGCCTCTTGGGCTTCCCTAGCTTCCTTGGCTTTCAAGGATCTGCAGTCTTTCTTCCAATGACCATTCTTTCCACAAAAGAAACATTTCCCTTTTCCTTTTTTTCTTCTCCACCTTACCATTGGGCTTTAGGTGATCTAGAGCCTTGGCCTTGCCCTTATTTTTCTTTGGGCCTCGTGGCTTCAGGTCCCTACCCGTAAGGATGACAGATGTTTGAAGCTCCGGTTTCAAGTCCTTCTCTGATTGCTTTATCAGATTGTAAAATTCTGCTAAAGTAGCTTCTTTATTAGATAGATGAAACTGCATAATAAAGTTAGAGAAGTCTTTTGGTAAGGACTGAAGAATTAGATCGTGACCTATCTCATGATCCATGATGAACCCGAGGTTGGCCAATTTTTCAATGTGGCCAATCATCTTAAGCACATGTCCACTAACAGTTCATTCCTTATACCTTGTTTGGAATAAGGTACATGACACTTGGAATCTCACGGTATGAACGGAAGTTGCATATAACTCCTTCAAGTGAAAGATGATGGTTTGAGCATACATATCTTTGTGAGCTTTCTGAAGTTCATCCGACATAGAGCCAAGCATTATGCAAACTGCTTGCTCATCATCATCGACGTGTTTCTTCCAAGCATCAAATGTATTTTGGTCAGCAACTTCTGCGGGTTCAGGGGGAAATGGTCTTTCAAGAACATAGAAAATATTTTCTTGTCGTAAGACAATTTTAAGGTTTCTAAACCAGTTATTGTAGTTGTCCCCTTTGAGCTTATGCTCATCAAAGATGGAACAAAGTGATAATCTGTTTGCCATTTGAATGTTTGTGAAATATTTTAACCCACCTGTTAAGAGAGAATGTTAAAATTAGGAATATGTTTTCATTAATGTTTCATAATAACATGGGCTTTTAATATTATGAAGTTGCTCCCACTCAATTGTTTTAAAATTTTAAGAAAATCGCATCAACCCCAATATGATGGATTTTTTGTGGGCAAGGATCCCATTATCATCATTTCATAACTCCGACTAGGGCCGGTCGTTATAAAATACGATAATTTGGTAGGTTCCCAACCAATTTATGATATAAATCACAATTCCTTGATCATTGGGTTGGGCAATCAAACATGCCATAGCTTATGCTAGTCCTTGTGGACACTCAATCATTGCCACTAAGTTATAAGACCACGCCTAAGGGTCGCTGCGTCTTATGACTCAGAAAAGTCAAACCATTGTCAATAGTACGATTTATGGACAAATTGGTATTGGTCAGTCTGGTAAAGCCTAGTCCTACCAATACAGTTTAAGCCCTTTGGGTCTATACTTTACAATGGGAGGCAAATTTTAGACTTAAATTATTATTGTGGATTTTAGCAATTTGTAGACACTGCATTTTTGCATGAAAGTCCAATGATGAGCCTCGTAAGGAGGCATTACCCTATAAGTCGCGAGAGTCGCGGGAGACTGACGCCGGAAGGGAAAATTCTGAAATTAATAACTCGTCAATTTTGAACACGCTAGTTAGCCGCGGATTCGCTCAGTCAATTCCTGTTTTAAAGATTAATCTTGGCCCAATACCTCTGCACCCACCAAAAGCCCATATCCATCCAAAACCCTAACCCTAATACACCACTATATAAGGACCCCTAAACTAAACCTAATTTTTGGCTTCAGCCCATAGACAACTCACGCCCTTTCTATCTCTCGGCCTTCATCCCCCCTCTTGCCTCTCTGATCTTCCTAAAACGAAGAACGAAACCATAAAAGATGTCTCGGCTCCTCTCTCCATGATCTCTCTCTCCTTCTCGGTATCAATAAGCAACCCGAACACCAAACACAAAACTGGCAAAAACACACAAGCTTCACGTAGACAAACTGCCCACTGGCCGACCAAGCAACTCACCCTAAACAAACCCACATGCAAGAAATAATGAACCCTAGACACTCACGAGCTGCTCTACTTCACGGCCAAACAAAAAAGAACAGCACTCTCTCGCTAATGATACAGAAGAACACATCACCTTCACGCCAACTGCAAAACCAAAACATAAAGATAATAACCCTGCAAAACACTCTTTTCGGCAGCCCCCCTCTTCTCCAGAAAACACACAGACACGTGAATGAAAAACCTTAAAGCTCTTCTCGGCACATATAAACCCTCTGGCCACTTTACTTCTCTCTTCACTCACGCATGGAAACCAGAAAACCCTAAGAACTTATGAACACCAACCACAATAAACCATACTGACTCTTTCAGCCCTTCTGCCCCCTTGTTCACTCCGAGTTTCGCGTCTCCCTCGCCCGGACCGATCTTTAAGCCTCCGGTAAGGCCTTTTCGTCAGTGTGCCAATGTGATCACTACATGTCTTCCTTCCTTTGATGTGCTTCCCCCGGGGAATGGTTGGGGTCTTGGGCAAATTAGTCTTGCTCTCGTAACCCCTATTGTGAGCGTAGGTGGTCTGGCAGTGTGTGATGAATATGCATGTGCACCAGAGTATTGGCAGTGTTTATGTCGTGTCTGTTATGTTTGGTAGTGCGGTAGGGGGTGTGGGTGATGGCAGTATGGTGAATGGTCGTTGAGTTCCTATCATACCTGGTGTGAATGGCAGTGTGGCAGGAGGTGTGGGTGATACTAGTGATTTCGCCTGTAAAGGCTGTTGATTTGGCGAGAGTCATGGAGGTGAAGAGTTCTGTGGAGGCAAATAGGAACTGTGGGGAAGCCCCTAGTTATGCCACTGTGTTAAATGGTTCTATTGGTTAGAGAGATCGGAAAGGCCATGCATGGCATATGAGCAGTGGGTATGCCACTGTTTCCAAGAGGATGGACGATGTGAACTGTGATCAGAGGTCGGTTGATGATATTCTAAGGTGCCCCTCTCATCCTCAATCTGATTTTGTAAACACATGGGATCATATTCAGTTGAAAGACCATCATGATAATAACATTGGTGGGGCCAATGGCCTGGGCACAGCCCAGAGATGTGTGAAAGAGAATTCACTGGATTGGAAGATTAAGTGTACCCGTTCAGGAGGTTTGTCTTCACGGGGTTCAGGATTAAACCATTCAAGCAGCTGGATGATCTTGAAGGGGCTGAGAATGTCTTTGAGGAGTGGGAATCTCAATGCACAAGATATGACTTTCGAGTACTGAATAGGCTTCTCGTTGCTTACTGCAGAAATGGTCTTTTAAAAATGGCTGAATCAGCTGTGAACAAAGCTGTAGAAGGAAGAACAGCTTACGCCACCACGTGGAACATTCTAGCTATTGGGTACATGGAACATAAACAAATGACCAAAGCGGTTGAGATGTTGAAGAGAGCAATATATGTTGGAAGACAAGAGTGGTGGCCGAAGTCTGTTGTTTTGGATGCATGTCTGGACTACTTGGAAAGGCAAGGAGATGTGAGTGAAAACAGAGAAAACAGCGAGCGGAAACAGCGAACCAGTAAAAATAGCGGAAACGCTAACCCTTCCGGCGATGTCCCAACGCACTCTCGAGAAGCGACTTAAAAGGTACGACCTGAGGGCACCCTTTGTTATATTTTATTTTGTCGTCCTGGAAATGCCATGCTCGGTTGGACGTGGAATACGTCCAACCGGGTATGCGAGGTCCCACATTGAGAACGACCAAATTCTTTGGTCACATATTTATTATTCCGCATTTATTTTGTATTATTAGTCTTTTATTATTTCGTATTTAATTTACGTTTATTGTTGTTTTATCGTTCCGCATTTTTGTTTTGTGTCATTTATCTTCCTTGTTATTTCGTATATTGTCTCTTCGGTTATTTATTGTCATATGCATTATCATATTTCATGTATGTCAAATTGGGTTAATGATTGCATTTTGTTGATGCTTGCGTGTTATCCCTTGCGGTATATCGGATGGAAACCCAGACATAAATTCCGTAGCAAAATCCGAAAGGACGGTAATGCGGTCTGTACTTGGGATACAACTCCACGTACCACTCGGGAAATACTTACATAAGCCTGATCAACTTTCTTTTATTTGCTATCTATTCATTGACGTTTTTGCCTTTGATTATTTATTATTTTCATTTGCGCATCTTGTACTCTTTAATGTAACATGCTTCCATTGTTTCCATTAATGTTTATGGGTATGCAAACTTGTATGTCATCTGAATTATTTTGCATGTACTGCATAAGACTTGGTTAGATTATTGTACAAATCCTTTCATTACAAGTGGCATAAGTAAGGGACCATTCCGAACCCAACGGTTTGAGGTCTTCCCTTGCGAGGGGTGAGTGCGGCCTTAAATCATTTTCCCGATTCACACCGGGTGGCGACTCCATGTTATTTCTCCGATTTAGTCCCCCGTGGGCTATCCCGTACTCCCGACTGGGCCGCGAGCCCGGAACAACGTCGCCCAATTTCTGTTGTCCCACAGTCTGGCGACTCCACTGGGGATAGAGAATCGGCCCCAAAATAATGTCTTGTAATATTATGATTTGTGCTTTAATTAATCGTGTCTACAGTGGGTAAAATGGGGGTTTGATCAAAGACATTTTAAGGCTAGGTAATGGTTTGGTGTCTTCCTTCATTCTATACCTTTCTATAAGGAAAAGCTATGAAGGCACCTAGATAATCATGACCATTGGCTTGTTGTGACAGACTAATCTGGAGGACTTGTTGCTTATTCCTGTCACCAAGCGATAAGAGCCTAAGAGGCTTGGGTATTTAAGAGAGTTCGCTCCACCCTCCCTCTGGGGAATCTGCAACAAGAAATCCATTTGACAGTTAGTCACACGATATGACTTGTTGGCACGTACTTTAGGGTATAAAAAAGGTGCGCTCACTTGGTCGCTCGAACCCTTGAGTAGGGAGACCTAGTTGTGGGCAATCCTTCGCCAGCAAGAGTCTTTGTCTATACTCCCACTAACCCACGCGTAGACCGGGGTTGTATGGCCTATAACAACTATTTCCTTGTGCTTGTGGACCATCCTCATTTGGATGCAGTTGGACTTTTTGTCAGAAATGCGAACTTGTTGGGGAATATCATTGATTTGGGAGGTGATTTATTTAGTTTAGGAAATGGATTTATTTAATTTAGGAATGGGATTTGTTTTGATTTTAATTGGATTTGATTGGATTTAATTTAATTTGTGACATCTGTTAAATGTGATTTAATTATTTTTGGATTAGGCTTGGGCGAAATGGGCTTTGGATGGGTTGAGAGGGTTTTGGGCCGAGGCTAAAATTTTAAAACAGGGATTAATCGAGCGAACCCGAGGCCAAACAAATGAATTAAATTGATGATGTATTTATTCCTTGAATTTTCCCTTTCGACGTCTGTTTCCCGCGACTTCCGTAACTTATCGCGTAGTGCCTCTATACGAGGCTCATCATTGGGCTTCATGTAAAAATACTGTGTCTGCACCTGCGAACTGGAATACTACTCTTATAAGAAAATATTATCCGAGAGAGTGGCGATTCTCTGTTGTATCTTTACAAACTTCATGTGTTTCACCAAATGACCCAATCATACCCTTATGACCAGATCTTTTGAACCGGGGAAGGAGAATGTCAAAGTTATTTGATCCATACATAAGATTGTAAAGACCTCAAGTCTAAGGACTAGTCATACAATCGATACATGAAAGTTCTCACAGACAGATGGGATAAACACTCCATGTTAAAACTTTCGGCGGTCAGTTCGATGGACACGAGCAACTCATGCATCCATGTGATACACCAAGTGGACGGATCTCCGCTAGTAGCCTATGAGATCAGCTACCCCATTTAAGGGCGGATCATATCATCATGCTAGTCTCTCCACTTTGTGAACTCCCAGATTATTCACAAAACTATGACTAGGAACGTTTAAGAGTAATGATTCTCATAAGGCGTGGAAGCCATCATCTTATTACGCCAAGGACTTTATTACATTGTTTGATGATTCATATAAGTTATGTAAGACACGTATAATAAAGATTGCCATTTTATTAATTAATGCAAATATTACAAATACATGTACATATAGCCCATCCACAAGTTGGGTATAGGGCATATCCCTAACACAGTATATGTCGTATATCAAGATTTGGTCCAATAGTCTATCCTAATGGACCATGTGTCTTTGGAGACTCGTATAGATATGTAGGTGTTTATTTGATAAATATTGAATGACTCATAAAAGAATTCCTAATAGATGGTACACCAACATCAGTAGGAATCTTCTCGATTCGAGTAGCATAGTGGTCTTTCGACTTGAGATACTATGGTGGATCTATGAGTTATCCTCCACACTTCGATGATAGTCACATAACCAAACAATTTAAGTTAGACCTCCGTCTGTTCGTTGGGTGTGGACCAATATTCATGATATCTGGCGTGTATCAGTTAAAATCCGTTAGTCATGTGTACATAGCATATATATCCTGCACGTGTTTACGATATGTTAAATTCATGGCCATGGCACATTATAGAGGTGAGTTCCGAGTGTTATTTAAGTATCGTGAATTTATAAGTCGACTATATTATACCTCAGATATTTGACTTTCAAATCTATATCCCCGGTATAATATGGATTATCTTTGATGAAGAGATTATAGGCATGCGATGGCTATGACTAGCATAGTTCATCGAGTTTATACGTGGTCGTCATAATTTACAAGTCTATTAATTATGGACACATAATTTGATTTTGTGACAGATAAATATTAACTTAAAGAGTTCCATAATATAAAGTATACTCGTTGACTACTTAGACAATGCGTTATGAACACTGATTATTCATTATATTTTATCGGATTAAGCTAGTTAATTCGATTTTTTTAAATTAATGGGGTATATTTGGTCATTTTAAATGTGTATTTGTATTAGATAAATAATAAATACTTATTTATGGACAAATGGTGACTTGACACTTATAAAGTTAGTAATAATTATCTCGATTAAAGAATTGGATAATTATTAATGATTACTTAACATCTGTAAAGTGGCATTATTACTTAAAATATATTAAATTAATATACGATGAATAAATTGCCATGTGTCACACCATTTTACTAAGCTTTTTTAATTTAATTAATTTTGAATTATTAAATGATTAAAAGCCCCTCATTTATTCGGTTATTTTTAAAAGGCAATTGTTTTCTTTTTCAGGGGGTTGTAGTCTTGGGTGAATGTTAGCCATTTTTAGAAGTTTCAAAGTGAGTTTTTTGAGAGACAAAAGAAAATGTGTTGAATCAAGAACAAAATTATGAAATTTTGAAGATTTATGAGGTAATCTTTAATTTTCTTAAACATAGAAAATTTATTTCCTTGTTCTTATGCTTCTAGAATTGTTCTAGGATTTCTTTTAGTTTCTCAAATTTGGGGTTTTTTTAAGTTGGTTGATCGATTAAGTGGGTAGATGTATGTGTGAACTTACTTTGAGCTAGATTAAGGTAATTTGAGTTCAATTTATTGTTTAAAAATTTAGTTGTCATTCTAGAGTGTAATGACCACTCTTGTTATGTCTAGAATTATTCTAGGATTTTTCATTTGTGGTGGCTTTGATTGGGTGTTTAATTAATTAGATTAGTCTTGATTAAATTGTATTTAAAGCATGAAAAATGATAATTTCGAATTCTATTTTAGATCAAGAAAATATATTTTTTTAGAGACGAAAATTATGATGTTTGAATGTATTGATGTGTATTGGGCATTAGAATAATAGACGGAAATTATTCGGAGTGAAAATACACGAAAAAGGTTAAAAATAATACCGGGTGTAATTTGATCTCACCGAGTGAAGGCTGTCCAAACATTGATTTTCCACTGTTTGGACAGCCCATGGATTGCCCAAATACCATTGGGGCTGACCTGGGCATCCCCGTGTGGTTTTGGTTGGTCGGTTTAGCTAAAAACATATTTTTTACTATTTTACGGAAAATCTTTTTCATAAAAGTTTCGTAATATTTTTATTATTTATTATGTCGTTATTTTGTATCGATAAATATATTTAGGTGAAATATGAATAAATTATTGATATAGGATACTCAATAATAGATTCAGTAAGTTTAAAATTATGATTGTGTCTAAACCGCGCTTCCGCAACGTATATCCTCAACAAAATTATAACACCCCAGTAATCCCGATGAATACTATGTTATAAGGGCATAATACATGATATAAATCAAGTTCAACCGCGTATGTGCTCGTGAAATTGCTTGGCATACATTGACAAGTCCTTTGCAGTTCCGATACGGAATTCATTTTCTATACAACTCCGAATATCCATTAGTATTTGAGACATAATTTCTTCATACGATCTCTGATCTTTATGAATTTTATATTTTCGGAAAGTTAAGAGCGAGACTTACAATATTCACGTTGGATATTTTTCCAATTTCGGATCAAAGACAGTTCAACAATCATGATTTCTATAGCTGCTACAGTGAAATTCGAGAATGAGCTAGAATTGGGTGATGCGGTACAACCTTAGCCACTCATTTCATTACAAAAATCAGCCATTTGCCTATAAATAGAACATTATTCATTCCTCTTTCAAAGCCAAAAACGTGAATGGGTTGAGGATCTCCCTCTCAAATTTCTTCATTTGCTCATGTCATTTTTAAGGGTGAAGAGATAATATCAAGCTTTATTCCAAGCATGTGAGTCCCCATAATCCTTTTTCTTCTATAAATTCGGTTGGTGTATATATTCTTGTTCTTATTTTCGAAATTGCCCTTCAGACCTAGTTTTCAACTTTGAGCATTTGAGCTTGAGACAAGTTGATAACATATGTAGTCATGCACATTCATGTAGATATAAGCAAGTATTAGACTTGTTTATCAAATATCCAAGTTCCCCAATTTAGAGGGGGTTGGCTGAACATGATAAGGGAGAGGGATTGTTGTTTTCATTGTGTGATGAGGAAAATGAAAATATTACACATGAATTCTTTGGTTTGGAGTTAAAAGCTCCCAATGTAGTGTGATGGGGGGTGTTGGAATTGTTTTAGGCAGTGATAATGCAGAACTGGTATTGGCCCTAAAATCGGGCTACCATCGCGATGCCAAAACAGGAAATGCCATCTACCTCGGGTCGGTGCGTGTGAGAATCACGCTGAACATACCCTTTACCTTGGGTCGGTTACATGTTTTCCTAAGGTCGGTCGTGTGGAAGACTCAGGTCAGTCGTGTGGATACTCGGGTCGAACGTGTGGAGACTCGGGTCAAGCGTGTGGGGACTCAGGTCAGTCATGTAGAGACTCGGGTCGATCCTATGGAGATTCAGGTCGATCGTGTGGAAGCCTCGAGACTGATTATGTGAGTGTTGCGACGCCCAACACCCAGCGTCGCGACGCGGAGCAAGAAGAAGATCTCTACCTGAGTTTGCTTGTATGGACGTCGCGATACTCCTGACCCGACATCGTGACGCATAAAAAACAATTTCATTTTATTTTCATCTTAGGAAGTTAGAAGGCACCTACGACACTCATATACATTCACCTCATCCATGATCATGAATAGCTTTTCAGTTAAATATGCTAACCGTACTCGGATACAGGTCGAAATGACTTTTTCACAGGAACCACAATTTTCTTCGACAAAGGAAAGAAGTGCCAGTTAGATTCCAAATTTATGAGTGGACTCTTTTCTCAAATTGATTTCTACTTATATTATTTGAATTGAGATTTACATTTCAAGCACGTAGGACGTTAGCCAAGTTTGATTACAAACACTTTACAAATTGATAATGTTTTTAGAAAGATTGATTTCAAAGTATGATTTTGTGATTTTGGAGGCATGAGGCAAAAACCCACCTCAGATGAAACTGGTTACAAATATTGGAATTGATGGTTACTGGAATTGAAGGATTCAGAACATGTGCACATGTAGAGCATGACTATGGGGACGACGATATGTAATGCCTATAGATCCTAGATTTCAGGGTTAGAGAGACGATGATACGTAACGCCCACATGCGTTAGGTTTTCTACAGATCCTTAGACATTTCAGATGAGATTCTCTAACACAGTGGTTTTATGGAAAAGATTTCCAGAGAAATAATTTTATGAAAGGGTTTTAGAAAGAACTCAGTTTTCCAGAAAAGTTCAGAGTTTTCAGACATAAAAGAGATTTCAGAAAAGATCTTTTTCTTGAGCATGATTTCATTTTCAGAAAGAAATGGATGTTTCAGAAAGTACTTCAGTTTTCATTTTCAATTGTCCACTCACAAGGACGTTCAAACGATCTAACCCCCCACTCTCAGTTTCTCTATTTTGCAGGTTTACTCGGAGGCAAGCTCGAGAGTATGGATACTGATGACAGTCACTAGGGTGTCTGGGTTCACCAGATCGAGTACAGAGGTTCAACATAGTTAGTGTCAAGTAGAGTTGCATGTCAGTCATTAGTAATGCATAAGTCTTGATAGTGTATTAAAAGTGTTCATGAACAAGAGTTGTAAAAATTTATGTATTTGAGTACACAGTTATAAGTATTAAAGTACATTATATGTTGTTTATTTGGGAAATGGTCCCGTGTATGAGTTTACATTTGAGATAGAGTTGTAGTATGGATCACATTCAGAAAGTCAGAAGCTCAGGGGGATAGATCAATCTATTCCCTGTCGGTAGCATCTCTTGGAAGAGGATGTTATAAAGATGGTATTAGAGCACTGTCTAGGGAGTCGGTGACTGCAGTGGGTAGAGTGCTGGGGTCTTATATACGCAGTATGCCCGAGGTATTAGTATACAAGGCACTACCTCTCCAGTATCCGATTCTCGAGTACGTCCCCAAGTCCTACAGACAAGTTAGTAAGAAATTCCCAAGCTATTCGAATATTCGTCCTTATGAAAGTAACTATACTTTTTGTCCTAGTTGAGAATCCTTATGTAGTTATCCTCACTTATTATCAAACTTCAAGACAAGCTATGAGAATAAATAGTAAAGTTTTGAGAATATCCACCCAATGGAGTGAAAAAGAAAGAGAAATCTATAAGGAAAATAAGGAATGATGCATATGTGCTTAAGCAACCAGAGGCAATAAGAGATAGAGATACTCGGGAGTTAACAAGAGTACCAGTATGAACAATAAGATTAAACGACATAGCTGTAGCCTATAGCAAAAGCAGATATCAGAGATCTAGAAAGTAGCCCATAAGAAAGAACCACCAATAGCCTCGGTAGCACGGCCTAGCGCCAAAGGATAAGATGTGGAAATAATAAAGAAGAATGCGGAAAGTAATAAGGAAGTACATAACAGATAGTAACATAGATAACATAGATTAAAGACAGTAACGAAAATGGAAACATAAGAATAATTGATAAAAGTTATGGAACCCTAAAAAGGGAAAAGTCGATGCAGATCCCAACAGAACGAACTATAACTTTTCTTCCTAGTAGCCCCAACCCCAGTAAGTGTATAGACTTCTAACCAGACATGCGAGCATGAGATCACCCCAACTTAGAGCCCGGTAAGGAGTTGAACAAGTAAAAGAGAGTAACTGACAGGATAGATAGATCACGAAACAGAAAGATAGCCGAACCAAGAAGTTCAACAGAACCTAGACAAGAATAATAAATTAGTAATATTTTATATGAGATAGAATGATTTGAATTCACTGTATGACTAGCCAAATCTAGAAGAAAGAACCCGCCTTATCGTATGATGGTTAGACCTTAAGGAATAAAGGCTATAAAGAGTAAGGAATTAGAGTAGACAACACAGATAATGACCCCAGAAGTAAGATATACGACTTATACAGGACTTCCCACCATACTAGAGAGGAACATCTTAGTAAGAGAACAACACTCAAACCAAAAGTTCAGTGGTGATAACATTACCTGTTGTAAAATATGGAGTTTTCAGAGAAGTAATGACTTAAAAGGTTCAAGGAACTGAGATAAGGAAGAAATTGAAGTAATAGAGCAAAACTTCAGAAGAAAGAATAACAAATGGAGTAAGTAGGATTTAGAGAGAGCATGAGCCATGCTCCTTAAGAAGGTTCCTAGTAAAAGATAGTGTGATCAATAGACAGCAAATAATCATGAGTAAAATTGAAGGAGATAATTCAGACAGTTCTTAACAGTAGTACCCTTAGTGTGGGAGCCCAACAACAGTTTGGTAAATAAGGAAATACTAGGATTATAAAGGTGCAGCATGAGCAACTGCAGCACCATAGTTAGTGAGACTACCACAACTGAAAAGACTTCAAGATCAACCTCACCCTCCAACCCCTGTTAAACAATAGCAATTAAAGATGAACCTCGATGATCGTTTCAATGATATTTCCAGAAGCAAGTATCCAATAAAGTAAAGTAAGAGACATTTGAAAGATAATACTCCTCATATAAGGAAACATAGATCTTGATCACATGAGTTTCAGGTATAGAATAGAGCAGAAAAGAAAATGAATAGAATTTTCAATAAAATGTTTTAGAAGACGAATAGAACTCTGAGTAAGAGAGTTAAAGGATGAGGTGTCTAGATAAAATGATCAAAAGAAGGAGCATTAGTAAGTAAGGACAGAATACATGAGTAACAACATTAATCATAAATTGAAGAAGAATGGCATCAATAGGATATATTATGGAATGTATAGCAGCGAGCCTTAGGCGCTAACATGAGACCGAAGTCCTATTAGATATAGATGGATAAACAGATAACAAGTAAAGCTCGTATGTTCCCCATCGCAACTCGTCGTTATAAATAAGTCTTAAGATGACGTGAAATATATTTATTGAAGTATAACGTAAAGAACAAAGAAAACTAAGTATAAATATATTATTGAGATCAGGACAACATTTGACGGAATAAGACTATAGAGATGAGTGAAAATGGGATATCCTATAGTACAACCAGGTAAAGAGAATAAGTAGTGTAAAAGATGGTTAACTAGATTATACTAGCAATAAATTTAAAGGTACGAAAGAAATATAGGCTTTAACTAGAATCGAATCACCAATGTCACTGAATATAAGAGGCGTCAGTAAACGACAATAGTAAGTTAGAACTATGAGGTCCTAATTCCCACAGATATGCAGAGATATAAGAACTTGAAGGACGGAACCCATAGGTAGTTGAAGCTTAATAAGGTAGAAATAAAGAGTAAATAAGATCGAATATGTGGCATTAAGGAAATACATAGTAAAGAGAAACTGAAGTCTAAATACCGTTATTGAGGATTAGTGATTCAACTTGGGTAGTGTGAGTGCGATCATATTAGCACTCGTATACTAAATTTAGTTCAAACCTTATAGAACTAAACATGGTTGAGTAAGAGCAATAATGAAAAGAGTAATAATGAAATGAGTAACCGTCTGTGGAATATTAAAACTTTAAATAATAGAACAAGATAAATTGAAATGCAGTCACATGGAAAAGTAAGTCACTTAAGACACCAGTTCGAGGAAAACCTAATTTCAGATTTTGGAAATTGAATACTTCTGACTCATCAGGATGTTGCGAAGTATAGAATAAGAGATAGATGAATATTATGAATGATAGGTTCCATGAAAGATTACACCTCTATATAGAAAATATATATTATATGGACTTAGTTTCCACATGAGAAAAAGGGTTGTTGAAGGGACTCCCAAAGATTAAGTATCCAGCTATAAGGGTCGAATATAATGTACTAGAATAAGAGGTTCCCAGAAGTCATAGTACTAAGTTCTTGAGCAAGATTGCAGAAAGAAAGTTAAGGAAGATAAGAGTAATAGATACATTAGTGTATTCAATCCAAGACAGACCTAAAAGTTCAACCTCAGAAGGGATTCTATGACGAATCCTATTTAAGGGGGGAGAAAAAAATAAGACCCCGGTAATCCCAATGACTACTACATTATAGGGGCATAATGTGTGATATAAATCATGCTCAACTGCGTATGTGCTCGTGAAATTGCTTGACAGAAATTTGACAAGTCCTTTGCAGTTTCGATACAAAATTCATTTTCTGTACCACTTCGAATAGCCCTTAGTATTTGGGCCATAACTACTTCATATGATCTATTATGTTTATGAATTTTATATTGTCGAAACGCTAAGACAGAGACCTACAACTTTTACGTTGGATATTTTTCTAAATTCGGACCAAAAATAGGTCAAAAATCGTTATTGCCGTGGCTGCTATAGTGAAATTCGAGAATGAGCTAGAATTGAGTGATGTGACACAATCTTAGCCACTCATTTCATTACAAAAATCAGCCATTTTTCTATAAATGGAAAACTATTCATTCATCCCTCTTTCAAAGCCAAAAACGTGAATGGATTGGGAGCTCCCTCTCAAATTTCTTCATTTGCTCATGTCATTTTTAAGGGTGAAGAGATAATCTCAAGCTTCATTTCAAGCATTGAGTCCCCATAATCCTTTTTCTTCTCTAATTTCAGTTGGGGTATGTATTCATGTTCTTATTTTTGATATTGCCCATGAGCTATAGTTTTCAACTTTGAGCATTTGAGCTTGAGACAATTTGATAGCATATGTAGTTATGCACATTCATGTAGATATAAGCATGTATTAGACTTGTTATCAAATATCCAAGTTCCCCAATTTAGAGGGGGTTGGCCGAAAATTATAAGGGAGATGGATTGTTGTTTTTGTTGTGTGATGAAGAAAATGAAATTTTAGATATGAATTCTTTGGTTTGGAGTTGAAAGCTCCAAATGTAGTATGATGGGGGTTGTTGGAATTGTTTTTGGCAGTGATAATGCAGAACTGGTATTGGCCCTAAAATCGGGCTAGCGTCATTACGCGTATGAGCTAGCATCGTGACGCCGAAACAGGAAATACCATCTACCTCGGGTCGGTGCATATGGGAATCACACTGAACATACCCTCTACCTTGGGTCAGTTACATGTTTCCTAAGGTCGGTCGTGTGGATACTCAGGTCGGATATGTGGAGACTTGGGTCGGTCGTGTGGAGACTCGAGTCAGTCATGTTGAGACTCAGGTCGGTTGTGTAGAAGCCTCAGGACTGATTATATGAGTGTGCCAATGCCCAACACCCAACGTCACGACGCGAAGGAAGAAGAAGCTCTCTGCCTGAGTATGCTTGTATGGACATCGTGACGCTCATGATCTGACATCGCGACGTTCCCGACCCAGACATCGCGATGCATAACAAAAATAATTTCATTTCATATTCATCTTTGGAAGTTAGAAGGCACCTATGATACGCATATATATTCACCCCATCCATGATCATGAATAGCTTTTTAGTTAAATATGCTAACCGTACTCGGATACAAGTCGAAATGACTTTTCGCAGGAACCATAATTTTCTTCGACAAAAGGAAAGAAGTGACAACCAGATTCAAAATCTGTGAGTAATCAATTTTCTAAAATTGATTCTATTTATATATTTGAATTGAGATTTATATTTCAAGCACATAGGGCGTTAGCCAATCAAATGCTTTATAAATTGATAATGTTTTTAGAAAGATTGATTTCAAAGTATGATTTTATGATTTTGGAGGCATGAGGGAAAAACCCACCTTAGATGTAACTTGGTACAGATATTGGAATTAACGGTTACTGGAATTGATGGATTCAGAACATCTTCACATTTATAGCAGGTCTAGGGGACAACGATACGTAATGCTCCCAAATCCTAGATTTCAGGGCTAGGGGGACGACGATACGTAATGCCCCTAGACCCTAGATTCAGGGACATGATAATGGTATGCATTGGGGGACAACGATACGTAACGCCCCAATTTCATGGATTTGCATACATGGCTCTAGTTCAGTGGCTTGGGGGACAGTGATATGTAACACCTCAATACCACTAGTAGGCGTATGGGGGGACGGCGATACGTAATGCCTCAATACCACTAGTAGGCGTATGGTGGGACGACGATAGGTAATGCCTCCATGCGTAAGGTTTTCTACAGATCTCAGACTTTTCAGATGAGATTTTCTTACACAACGATTTTATGGAAAATTTTTCCAGAGAAACAGTTTTATGAAAGGGTTTTAGATGAACTCAGTTTTCTAGAAAAGTTCAGAGTTTTCAGATATAAAAGAAATTTTAGAAAATATCTTTTTTCTTGAGAATGATTTCATTTTCAGAAAGAAATGGATGTTTCAGAAAGTACTTCAGTTTCAGTTTTCAATTGTCTACTCACAAGGTCGTTCAAATGATCTAACTCCCCACTCCCAGTTTCTCTGTTTTGCAGGTTTACCCAAAAGACGAGCTCGAGAGGATGGATACTGATGGCAGTCACTAGGGTGTCTGGGTTTACCAGGTCAAGTACAGAGGTTCAGCATAGTCAGTGTCAAGTAAAGTTGCATGTTAGTCACTAGTAATGCATAAGTCTTGATATTGTATTAAAAGTGTTAATGAACAAGAGTTGTAAAAAAAAAGTATATTTTGTTGATTTGGGCAATGGTCCCATGTATGAGTTTACATTTGAGATACAGTTGTAATATGGATCACAATTAGAAATTCAGAGCTATTCCTTGCTGGTAGCATCTCCTGGAGGGGGATGTTATAAAAATGGTATCAGAGTAGGTCTGATCCTACATCTATTACATATTTCATGCTTGATATATGATATATCCAATTTTAGTGTTTTCACATGCTTATAATCTAGATATTTTCTTGACTTTTTGGTTCCAGGTTAACGGGATAAATAACGAAGATTAATGGTTAAGTTGAGTTATGGTTTTCTAGGTAGAATTAAAATTGTTGAGAAATCGATTTGGATTAATTTTCTGTATTATATGTAGAGTAATACCCACTTTAGGAATATCCTCGTTTAATAAGGCTTTATAATAACTAGTATTAGTAATACTTATTTCTAGGTATGTCTTGTCATTACGGAGGTGAATGATTTCAGGATGCTATAGTTGTATCATTCCAAAGTTGTGCAGTTATGGCTGATGGTAGTTCATTTGTGCCGGTAGAACTTATACGATAAGAGACAAATTCAAGTGAAAGTGGAAATCCTGAATTTTCCAAAGCTGTCAGGACTACATCATTAGCTTGAGTTTGTCATTGGCAATTGTAGCTTGATACGCCTCTTTGTGAACATGCCAAAGCTGTCATGATGAGAAATGATCAGGACCAAAATCAGGTGTCGCAGTTAGTGTGATTGATAATAATTTGTCTACCTGTGAATATACGTAGATGAGAACGTGTCAAAGCTATAAGGGAAAATATATCCATGGGATCCACTTCTCACTATGGAATTCAATTTAATTATTTAATTCTCATTTTCTGTTGGGGATTACGGTATTATGTAAAATAATGGGAGGCACTGCTGGGTGAAAAATCCATGACCTAAGCAGTGATAATGTTATGGAAATTATTCGCTTATATTTTTTATTATTCTATCTTGTAAATATAATTAAACTTCTAATCCACTGTATGTATATTAGATATATGTTTTCTGACTTGACTTCTGGTTACAGGTTTGTAGAATAAGTGCTAGAATAGACTAGGTTAGGATATTATAATTAGATTAGTTTGAACCATCAGGAATTGTTGTTCCGATTTTCTCGTAAAATCAAGATGGTTAGTGACTTAGTTGCTAAATCACAATAGATAATCTAAATAAATATCATGTTTAGGATATTATACTGTAGAGAGAATAATTTCTTGTGCTGTAAGGATTGACATAAATTAGTTCAGGTCTTGAGATTCTTGACTGGCATTAAGAAAATCCCATTAGGTATTTGTTTATCTAATAATAATATTTCTTGGCTTTGGTGCCTTTAGAGGTCAAGTGTTTGACATAATTTGCTAGTCAATTGTTTGCAACTGTTATAAATAGTTGAAGGCAAATAAGAAGGCTAAATAGAGGAGATGTGTATAGTTGTTTGTAGAGAATATTGATTCTCATAACATGATAACTATAGATATTGGATACCAGATCTCTCGTCTAGATGTTAAAATATTGTTTAATAACTGTTTTGATATTTGATATTGGAACTTGTAACTTTTGATTAGTTACTTGTTCTTTAAAATAATTGTTACATATTTGATACAACTAGTAGTGTCATTACAGTAGAGAAAAATATTAAGAAATATTTTCAGTAATTTGAATAATTTAGAACAATATTTTATGAAGTTTTATCCCTGAAGCATTAGATGATTATGTCGTATTGTAAATGATGGTCTGATACGAGATCATACCACATATTCTTATCCATTTCACATAATATACAGAGAATGTAATTAAATCTCGTTTAACCAATGATCGTCATTGGACCACATATTTATTAAACTAATACATTAGATGTATGTAGTTCAATGAATTGTAAATTACTCTAGGTAGTTTTCTCCGCTTCGTAACTTAGTCATTGAGTTGTCATGACTTAGTTACGTATTTTTGATAGAACACATATCGAATATCTTGAAACATTCGAGAACTTTCAATTTATTCTGATGAAACACAGATTGAATACTTTGACTGGTTCAAAGATTTTCAATCTAAAAATTTGAAAACTGTATCTTTAAAATTCATCGCGAGTCTTTAAATTGTTCAAAGATGTTTGATATGATTACACAGATGAATTTATGGCAATTGGTTCTAAGGTTAATTAATGAATATATTTCTTACTCAATATTATTCTTCTACGATTCCATCGTGATAGAATTGGTCAGTGGGATGAATCGAATCTTATATAATTTGATTCATTTTATATTGAGTATCACCGAATTAATTTTGATACTCTTGGGGACATGCTTCAGTAACACCAGTTCATTTTTTATTAAGGTTCCATTATTTTCTAAAATTATGTATATGATATGTATAAATATAAAATTGAAATCTTTAAAAGTTTGAGATTTGAATCTTTCTTTTGTATAATGATTATACAATTGAATGTATTTGCGCCTCGGAAGAACAAGTAAAAGTTTATATTTTATTCTATAGAGTCTTGAATTTTATTTGATAGAATATATTTTCTACGATCTCGAGAAATAAAATGGTTTTATTACTTGCTGTGTGGCATCAAATGTTAATGATTGTAAAAAAAAACTTGACTTATTGAAGTCAAATGTGAGAATGATAAACTGTAAAATGGAAACACATAATTAATTGGATGAAAATACCCTTAGACATCTTCCATATAAGTCCAATAGGATTTCAAAGCCATTTGGAAGTATATGATACTTAACGGTTCTGCTGTTTTCTTATCGAAAAAATTATCCTATAACTTATAGTGGGAGTGATATTTGATATCGATTATGAAATTTAGCCTGAACCATAAGATCTAAAATTATTCTTAGCTTACAACAATCGAGTTTTTGAACTTGATTAAGCTTTTATTATGAATTGTTCATAATAAATGTAAAAGGTTTGCGCAACGAAAACGAAGTGAGCTTATTAAAGGTTGACTTTTATAGTTTGACTATGGGAAAGGTTATACATGGGAATCTACTGTAGATTTTGAGGAAACTTCTCTCTGGTCACACTAATTGAACAATTAGGATCTCGTGGTTAGTGTTAATACTAAACTATGTATTTTGGCAAAGAATACAAAGTGGTGTTCCTGAATGATTTCTTCGGTGAAGAGATCCATTGGGATTTCTTTGTTTGACGAGTGATAAGAACTTGCATGGAACAAGCCAAGCAAACCCCTCCATGTGTTCTAAGCCCTGAGAACCTCGAATCTTGATTTTTTGTAAGAACAAATTCCTTCCAAGATCAAGTCCAACCCTTAAGGAACCTTACCCTTAAAAACCTTTCTTTATTTCTTTAGAGAATCTTAGCGCCACAACGCTTGCCACATGTTGATAAGATTTTGTTCCATAGAACTAAGGAATAATCCACTCCCTCAAGATGACACAAGTCATTTTATTTTGTAAAAAATATGTTCTTAATTAATTCTCAATTACAATGAATAAAACCCCTTTAAATAGGTGGCTAATCCTAATTCTACCCAAATATAATAAAACCTTAGTAAACTAAACCCAATAACACATAAAATGCTTTAAAAATTCGTGCATGGGCTTTCTAATTTAATTAAAGTTCAGTCCAGCACTTAAACATCACATACCTTAAAAATATGAAATATAAAAGCTGTAGGGATAACTTGCTTCTATATTTTGACCAGGAAGGCTTCTGAATTGGACTTTGTTGTAAACTACAAAGTTGTAGATCCATGTGTTCTCTTTCTAATGCAACTTGAATCACTAAATTCAGATATTGGATGAGAAAGCTACATCCAGAATACAAAGCATGCGCAAATCTCACCATTGCTAATGCACCATTCAAAAATTAAGCCTGAAATCAATCAAGGCAGCCCATTCATGTCCAAAACCTATTCCATTCTTGCCTTAAACATAATAAAGCCTTCATATAAAGTCTCATGCATGGACCAAACTCGAGAACCCAAGGAATCTTCCAAATCCACCAAAAAAGGCATACACCAATCCGACCAAGCCATGCAATCAACCACAACTTCAAGTTAACTTGGCCCAACAAACAGAGCTTATTCTGGATCACATCATTATCCCTCTCTTGAAAAGGACTCAACCTCAAATATGAACCTGGATCACAGATATAAATGACAAGATCAATGTGACGACAATCTTGGAACAAAATAAAATCACAAGGAAAAGAATGGTTAAGGTGAGCAAAAGTCAATAAAGCCAATGAATGACTTTTTTTTCAATATTTTCCCCCTCTCAGTCTCTCCATTACTACTCGTATTCTTAACTCCACCTGCAACCCCAAAGAGATTCCCATCTGGATTCACGTTTGAAACCTCATTTAAAACAAAATCAACATGCCCATGCCGCTTCCTCAAACAATAAACACACTCATCCACGATCTAATCACACTCTACATATTCGACCACATGCACTTTTTACACCTCATAACTCAAGGCCTCCTAACCAAAATCAGATTGCTCCATATGATATTCACATTTAACAGTAACTTCAAGCACCACATTATCATCATGAACAACCAAACCGACATCACTAATGTTATTGCTTACATTAATATCATCACTGTCATCAACATCATTCTAAACTACATACATCTAATGTTTTGCTATGTTCATCAACATCATTCTAAACTATATCATCAATGTCAACATGTTTCATTTCATTAATCAAGGCTACGTTCATATCCTTCTTGACTTAATATTTTGCTAACGCCTTTTTCTCTATCAATTCTGGAAGCTCTCCTAGTAACATTCTAAACTCAACAATCTCACTTTTCCTTATAGATCTATTGTAGGGTTAAAGGAGTAAGCTTGATAATTTTTCCACCATACCAAAATTTATACATATTCATATCCATATCATAAACTACTTTATTGAATTTATACCAAGGCTTACCCAATAAAATATGTGTATGACACATAGGAACCACGTCACACACTATTTGGTCAACATACGTCCCAATTGCAAAACTTACCATAACCTGCTTATCAACCTCGAACTCTCCAAAATCACTCATCCACTTATAAGGTCTATCAAAAGGTATTAATGGTAATCCCAATTTTTCCACAAGGGTAGTTCTGATTAAATTTGTATGATTCCCTCTATTAATAATCGTATTACATACTTTATTATTGATAAGGCATTTCGTGCGAAAGATAAATATCCTTTTGTCCATCAGATTATGTATATAAATCAACCTCTTACTTGAAAAACACCAATAATGTTTAAAGACTCAAAGAATCACTAAGAAAATGTGAAAACAAAACACAAAGAAACTGACTAAAAAAAACACCAAACGCAAAACAAAACACAAACTGAACTGAAATTGGACATAATTCATAACTGTTGTTTGAAAGCGATTTTGAGACTCGAAATGTAACCGGACAGAGTTCAGCCAAGCACTAACGATTTCATCTCCTCGAGTATGTATAAATCGATATATTATGGGTCTCGTAAAGCTTTCTAGATCAAAAGTTACAGCCGTTTTAAAATAAGTGCGCAGCTGAAAAATTCTGACCGAACTGATCCGAAAATTACAAATAAATTCAACCCTAATTGACTCAAAAATTCCAACAATTGAATCCTATATGCTATTACCATGCAAGAACATTATAATAACATCCAAGATTCAGTCATAAATATGAAAAACACAAAGGAAATAAAAAAAATATTAAATTAGAAGAGACAAAAAAAAAAAAGAAATATGAAGACTTTATAAAACGATAAAGATAGAGAAAATCTTGACCTTGGAACCCTGAGCTCCTGATACCAAATGACAAAAACCTGTCTGAAACAAAGTCAAACAAACCCACAAAAGATTGTTATCCACGCAACTAATGTGAACCCCACGGGAACAAAACCCATGAAATCCATAAAACATTATTATGAGTGCCCAGGAAAGCACAATGAGGTTTAGAGATTGGAAACCCGTGAAGAGCCAAGCCTTACGAACCCCTAATTGCTTAAAACACCACAAAGGACATCAGCCTCATTTGATAAGTTTTGAAGATAATACACTCTTCCATGGTTAGCCATCCACGGCCTCACCACCAATGTGCCTAACGACAATATTAATTTTTAAGGTTAAACATTCATCCCATTTTATTAATGATAGGCTTGCTTAAATAATACAATGGAAACCCTAATTTTAATATATAAAAAAAAAACCAAAAATAACCATAGGTAATAATCCTCATTACAAATAAAATCTTGGCCCCCTAAAATTTAGCCCACTATAGAATAAACACAACATTAAAACCTAGGGCCCCTAACAGTCGGTCCACTCTAAAATAAACACTAACCTGAACCCAATCTGGGAGGTCTTCGCTTGTATATCTTGGACCTCTGTAGGCACTGCATTTTTGCATATAAGTCCCGATGATGAGTCTCATACGGAGGCACTCCTCTTTAAGTTTTGGAAGCCACGGGAAACGGACGTCGGAAGGGAAAAGTCAGAAATTGATATCTTGTTGGACTAAATTCGTTTGCTTAGTTGTGGGTTCGCTCGTTGGACCTCTGTTTCAAAATTCATCCTCGGCCCAAAACCCCCGCAAGCCACACACCCAAGCCCACACACCACCAACCACACGCCCAAGCCCACCAAAAAAAACCCAAACACACGCCCAAGCCTTCCATGCCACACGCCCATCCTATCCAAAATAACAATTAACACATTAAACACATGTTGAAATCAAATAAAATCACCTTCACGAATTAAAAGAATCAAATAAAATCCCATAAATCACCTTCCTTATTAAATTAAATCACATGCCTAAACTAAATAAAATCAAATCAAATCAAATCAAATCAAATCAAATCAAATCAATTTACCTTCCTAAAATGAAGAGATCATTTCCTTTTGATACACAAACTAAATATCCCCATAATTACACAATATTCTTTTCCTACCCGTATAAGGTAAACCCCAACCCTTGCCTATAAAAAGAAGCATAAACCAACCCTTCACACCCTAGTTGATTCACGCCCAAAGCATAGAAAATTTCCATGCATTGCCGCACCAAACACAATCAAGAAAACACCATTCCATTGTCGTTAATCTCTGTCCTGAAACCCAACCCTAAACAGCTGCACATAGCCTTCATCCATTGCCGCACATAGCCCCCCTCATTCACCGCAAAACAGCCCCTGAAATACATCCTCTGACCACCAAAAACAGTCCCTGAAACACAGCCCATGACAACATAAAAACATCCCCTGAAACACAGTCCCCGACCACCGAAAATACCACCTGAAATAGTCCAGATTTTGCCGCAAAACTGCACCCAGAAACTGCCTTATATTACAGAAGAAACTACCCAGTAAAACCGCACAAACCGCAGCCCCGACACACCCACATTACCGCAAAACAGTAAGCCAAAACTGTGACCAGAAACAGCAGCAAAACAGCAGCCCAAACAGCGAGGCAACGAAGGAAAACAACGAATCAGTAAATCGGAAAAGTTGCGGAGCATCAACCCTTCCAACAACCGCGTAGCACACTTCCAAGGGACGACTTAAGAGGTTAGACCTGAGGGCACCCCTTTTTTATTCTCCTTTATTTTTTATTTATTTTCTTATTTTACTTCGCATGAGTATTGTGGATTGGTGCATGATATGACCTTCGGATGAATGGAATATGTGTTCTCTCTTGCGGTATATCGGATGGAAACCCAGATGTAAATTCCGTAGCAGAATCTGAATGGACGGTAGTGCGGTTTGTACTTGGGAAACAACTCCACGTACCACTCGAGAGAGACACATATTTCGTTTCATCCAACCTTGTGTTTGAGCATGATTTAGTTGTTTAGTATGTTATTTATCTTTTTAATCATGATTTAGTCGTTAGCATGTTATTTATATTTAAGCATGATTTAGTCGTTAGTGTGATATTTTTTATGCATGATTAATTGATTATTTCCAAGCATGATTTAGTTATTTCTTTCGCATTAGGAACTTGATTATGTCTCTTCTAAGTTTATGTTTAGATTATTATTTATTTACATTGCCATGCTTAGCGATTTAATGTATGCATGAGATTGTGTGCTTACCGTTATTCCGACTTACTTTTATGCATGTAAACTTAGATATAGGTCACATGCAAACTTAGATATAAGTCATATGCAAACTTAGATGTAGGTTGTTGTTGCGTAGACTTGGTTAAATTATTACACAAATCTTTTCATTACAAGTGGCATAAGTAAGGAACCATTCTGAACCCAACGGTTTGAGGTCTTCCCCTACGAGGGGTGAGTGCGGCCTTAAATCATTTTCCCAGTTCACACTGGGTGGCGACTCTATTTTATTTCTCCGATTTAGTTCCCTCGTGGGCTATTCTGTACTCTCGACTAGGATGCGAGCCTAGAACATTGTCTTCAAGTTCTGTGTCCTATAGTCTGGCGACTCCACTGGGGATAGAGAATCGGCCCCGAAATAATGCCTTGTAATGTTTGTGATTTGTGCTTTAATTAACCGTGCCTACCGTGGGTTGAAAGGGTTTAATCAAAGGCATTATTAGAGCTAGGTAATGGTTTGGTGTCCTCCTTCATTCACTACCTTTCTATAAGGAAAAGCCGTGAAGGCACCTAGATAATCATTTACTCGAAGCTTACTGTGATGGACTAATTTGGAGGACTTGTTGTTTATTCCTGTCACCAAGACGATAAGAGCCTAAGAGGCTTTGGTATTTAAGAGAGTTCGCTCCACCCTCTCTCTAGGGAATCTACAATGAGAAATCAATTTGACAGTTAGTCATGCATCTTAACTCTTTGGCACGTACCTTAGCGTATAAAAAAGGTGCGCTCACTTGGTCGCTCAGACACTTAAGTGGGGAGACCTAGTTTTGGGCAATCCTTCATCGATGAGGGCCTTTGTCTATACCCTATAAACCCGCATATGAACCTTAGGTTGTAGGACCAATTGAAATTATTCCTTTATGCTTGCATTTAGGACCATCGTCATTTGGATTCAGTTGGATTTTTTGTCATGAGGTATGGGCTTGTAGGGCCATTTAAACTGGGACGAGTCCGTGCTTTATGGCAAAATGGCCAAAAACTTCTAAAATGCCGATGGGCCACTTTATGCTTAGGACCCTTATCATTTGAAGTTGTTTAGCCATGTTATAGCAAAAGTGTAAACCTGTTGGGCCTTTTCAACTGGATAAGTTTACACCGCGCAATAGTATGATTGAATGCTTTAAAATGATAATGGGCCGACTTGTATGAAAACCTTGATGTGCTTAGCAAGTTCGGACGGTCGGAAAGATATACTCTGTTTGATCAACTCATGTATATTATATCTCACACATTGCACGCATCTCATGCATCACATGCATACACGCATCATGTCAACCCTTGTGTCTTAAAAGCCATCATAGATATATGTTGGGTTAGAGAAGAAGTCAATAAACAGATAGATGTTAAATTTCTAGAAGTGGTGAAATACCCTGAGTGGTTGGAAAATATTGTTCCAGTGCCGAAGAAGGATGGAAAGGTCGGAATGTGCATAGATTATAGAGACCTAAACAAAGCTTGCCCGAAGGATGATTTTCTTCTACCTCATATAGATGTATTGGTTGATAGTGCGGCTTTATCTACCATGTACTCATTCGCGGATGGGTTCTCATGATATAATCAGGTTCTTATGGCTCAAGAAGACAAGCATAAGACTGCATTTGTCACAGAATTGGGTACGTATTGCTACAAGGTGATGCCGTTTGGGCTTAAGAATGCAGGAGCCACTTATCAACGGATGGCCACTATATTATTCCACGACTTAATGCATAAAGAGATTGAAGTATATGTGGATGACATGATGGTGAAGTCAGAGACAAAAAGTGGACATATAGGAGCGTTGGAGAAGTTCCTTGAACGAGTAGACAAATACAACTTGCGGTTGAACCCCAAGAAGTGCGTGTTCGGAGTAACGTCGGGAAAGTTACTAGGACATACAGTTGGAATGGGAGGAATAGAAGTAGACCCTGAGAAGATCAAGGCGATTACAGAAATGCCTGCACCGAAGACAGAAAAATAAGTTAGAGCATTCATCGGGAAGATTCAGTACATCAGTCGGTTCATCGCCAAGTTGACGTCGGTAAGTGAGCTTATCTTCAAATTTCTAAGAAATGAGCAACCAGTGAAATGGAATGAGCAATGCCAATAAGCCTTCGACAAGATCAGAGAATATTTGGTGAAACCTCATATTTTGAAACCTCCAAGACTAGGCAAAACTTTGGTATTATATTTGGCCATTGAACCCGAAGCGCTAGGAGCAATGATGGTACAAGCAGATAAGACAGGAGTAGAGCATGCAGTCTACTACCTCAGTAAGAAGATGCTTCCGTATGAAGCTCGCTATCAAGAAGTATAGAAGATTTTTTTGGCAGTAGTGTGGGTGTCCAGAAAGTTGCGTCATTACTTCCAATCTTACAAGATCCAAGTGGTAGCAAAAGAGAATCCTTTGAAGTATCTGCATTCAGTGCCTTCGCTAGTTAGGAAGTTAGGCAGATGGTTGGTGTTGCTGACAGAGTTCGATATTGAGTACCTCACTTCCAAAGTGATCAAAGAGGGAGCCATAGCAGAGTTCCTGGCATTACAACCGATAGAAGGAGATCAATATAAGTTTGAGTTCCCAGACGAGGAAATCCAAGCTATAACAGTCTAAGGATGGAAGATGTACTTCGATGGAGCAGTGAACTGCAAAGGAGCCGGAATCGGAATTATGATAGTAACCCCTAAAGGAGAAACCCTACTTATGGCCAAGAGGTTGACGTTCGGAGTAACCAACAATATGGCTGAGTACGAAGCATGCGCCTTCGGATTGACGGCATTGATAGCCTTGAAAGCTAAGAGCGTGGAAGTCTATGGAGACTCGACGTTAGTAGTCCGACAACTACAAAGAGAATGGGAATTGAAGGAAGAACGGTTGAAACCCTACTTATTCCACCTCAGAAATCTAGCACAGGCCCTCCCCGATTGTAAATTCCAGCACTTGCCGCGAGAAGAGAACCAAATGGCAGATGCATTGGCTACACTTGCCGCAACTTGGGAAAATCCGGAGAAGTTGGGGATGAGACCTCTGGTGTTGACGATGGCAAGGAAACCAGTTTATGAGATAGAAAGAATCTTGGAAGTAGAAGTCGATGATGGGAAACCTTGGTAATATGACATTTAGTGGTATTTAGTACGCGGAGAACTCCCAGAAGAAGCAAGCAGAAAAGACAGGATAGCCATTCAGAAATTGGCTTCCCAGTATATGAGTTTGAAGGGAGAACTGTACAAGAGGCAAGCGAATGGCATTCAGTTGAAGTGCTTAAGAAAAGAAGAGGCTCAGAAAGAAATGGAATAAGTACACGCCGGAGTATGTGGACCGCACATGAATGGATTGAACCTGTCCCGCAAGATATTCAGACAAGGTTTCTACTGGTCGACCATGGAAGCCGACTGCGCGAAGCTGGTAAAGCATTATCACAATTGTCAAGCGCACGGTAACTTAAACCATTTTCCGCACACAGAGTTGCATGGGCTATCAGAGCCGTGGCCTTTCTCAGCATGGGGAATTGACATGATCAGAGAAATTTGACCACATACATCGAACGGACATCGCTTCATAGTAGTGGCAGTAGACTACTTCTTAAAATGGGTGGAAGCTGAATCATTTCGCAACGTTTCAGCAAAGACGATGGCAAAGTTCATAGCCTGGAATCTCATATGTCGATATGGAATGCCGCATCATGTAGTAACAGACAATGGAGTCCAGTTTCAAGGAGAAACAAAGGAAATGCTACAGAAGTACGAGATAGGCCATCACAAGTCGTCACCTTACCGACCACAAGCAAATGGGGCAGTCGAAGCAGCCAATAAGACAATAAAAAAAATGTTACCCAAGATGACAGAGAATTACAAAGATTGGGCTGACAAGCTACCGTACGCCATGTGGGGGTACAGAACTTCTGTGAGAACAGCAACGGGAACCACGCCTTACTCTCTGGTCTATGGCATGGAAGTAGTATTGCCAGTAGAAGTCGAGATACAGTCTATGCGGGTATTACCAGAAGCAGAGTTACCTGAACAAGAATGGGCCTCGTAGAGATTTGAACAGTTAGTATTATTGGATGAAAAGAGAATGAAGTCTATGTGTCATATGCAGTTATACCAGAAGAGGTTGGCTCGAGCATTCAACAAGCAGGTGCGTTCTACTAAGATCAGAAAGGGTGATCTGGTGCTTAAGCAGTCGAAGCCGTCGACGATGGATCCGAGAGGAAAGTTCAGACCCAATTGGGAAGGACCCTACATAGTCCAGAAAGTGATTGGAAATGAGGGCAGTGAGACTGTCAGACTTGGAAGGTAACGAGTTCACCAAGCCGATCAACGTGGATAGATTGAAGTAGTATTTTTCCTGAGGAAAAGAAGACCAAGCAGACACCGACATAGGACCTAACCCAACGAATAGAAAATCCATTCATGCATGCATACACATAATGTATTTCCATTCTTTTTGTGTTTTGTTTTGTTTTGTATTCACAGGTTTCAAAGAAGAAAAGAAGAAAGCTGCAAATGTAAGCCAACCAGAAGCAGCAACATATGAATATTGGTTTCAGGGATGAGTCCCAGGGTTGAGGCCCGCATCAGTATCATTTTCGGGGATGAGTCCCAAGGTTGAGGCCCGCATCAGTATCAGTTTCGGGGATGAGTCCCAGGGTTGAAGCCCGCATCAGTGTCAGTTTCGGGGATGAGTCCCAGGGTTGAGGCCCGCATCAGTATTAGTTTCGGGGATGAGTCCCATGGTTGAGGCCCGCATCAATATTAGTTTCAGGGATGAGTCCCAGGGTTGAAGCCCACACCAGTATCAATTTCAGGAAGGAATCCCAGGGGCGAAGCCCACATTATTAGCGGTTGAAGAATTCCAGTGAAGTGAAAAAAAAAAGAGAAAAGTCCTTGATGGCTAAGCATATGTCCGGTGATGACATTGTTTGCTGTAGGGTGAAACCTTAGAAACGATAAGTGCGAGATGTGCTCTCATCCGGTATTCTGAGTAGTTGATCTCGGCTAGACTCGCAAGCACTTGATTACGGGATCTTAGCAGTAGAAGCCTGAGTAGTTGGCGAAATGACTAGTTGAAGAGATGGTGGATCAGTGAATGACCGTTTGCCTAGATGTCCATCCTGGTTTACTTATGCTATGATATGTGATATAGTTGGAAACAAAGAAAAAGTCTCTAAAAAGAAAAATAATAGACCACCTATAACCGATAAGCGTGAAGCTACCCGTGGGCGAGTATTAGGACCACCATAAGGAGAAATGCTACCATAAAGGGTAGGTGTGTCGAAAAAAAAGGGAAAGAAAAGAGAAAAAAAAAAGAAGAAAAAGAAAAAGAATTCAAAATGAAAAGAAAGAAAAGAAAGAGACAAAAGAAAAAAAAAACCATATCACGTTGAGTACAAGGAAGTAATCACAGAGTATGATCAAGACATCTCGGTTGGTTAGACCCACTAATCCAATTTTCCAAGATAAAATCATCGAGTTGGTTTACTTAAGGATCAAGCTGCGAAAGAACCTTCTCCACACACACACTATGAGTCTAGTTCAGATCACTCATTCAGACGATCGAATTTGAGTGTATTACGCACTTTGAAGGTTCTCTGGTTTCGACGCGAAGCATTCTTTGAGGACGAAAATATGTTTAGCTATCAGGATTATCTCTTGAGAAGTAGTACTTATAAGAGCAGCAAAGAACAGAAAAATGAACCAAGACTGGGGGTGACCAGTCTACCCTTTCTCACATCAGCATCAGTATCAGTTTTGGGGATGAGTCTCAGGGTTGAGGCCCACATCATCATCAGTTTTGGGATGCGTCTCAAAGTCAAGGCCGACATTGTCAGCGGTATTGGGATGCGTCCCAGGGTCGAGGCCCCCGTTGTTAGCAGTTTTGGGATGCATCCCAGGGTCGAGGCCCACTGCATCATCAGTTGTAGTTCCGGGATGCGTCTCAGGGTCGAGGCCCCCTACATCATCAGTTTTGGGATGCGTCCTAGGGTCGAGGCCCACATTGTCAGTGGTATTGGGATGCGTCCCAGGGTCGAGGAACCCATTGTCAGCAGTTCCGGGATACGTCCTAAGGTCGAGGCCCACTGCGTCATCAGTTGTAGTTCCGAGATGCGTCCCAAGGTCGAGGTCCACTACATCATAAGTTTTGGGATGTGTCCCAGGGTCGAGGCCCACATTGTCAGCGGTATTGGGATACGTCTAAGGGTTGAGGCCCCCGTTGTCAGTTGCAGTTATTAGGATGCGTCCCAGGGTCGAGGCCCACTGCATCATCAACTCATCTCGAAGCAGCAGGCAAGTCAGGTGGCAGCTGGCGAGTCAGGTAAGAAAAAATGCATTACATAACTTTGATAGGATTGTCATTGTCACACACTGCACAAATCCCATCAAAGTGGGGGCGACTGTAGGCACTGCACTTTTGCATATAAGTATCGATGATGAGTCTCCTACGGAGGCACTCCTCTTTAATTTTTTGAAGCCGCAGGAAACGGAAATCGGAAGGGAAAAGTCAAAAATTGATATCTTGTAGGACTAAATTCATTTGTTTAGCTGTGGGTTCGCTCGTTGGACCTCTGTTTTAAAATTCATCATCGGCCCAAAACCCTCGCAAGCCACACACCCAAGACCACACACCACCAACCACACGCCCAAGCCCACCAAAAAGAACCCAAACACACGCCCAAGCCTTCCATGCCACACGCCCATCCTATCCAAAATAACAATTAACACATTAAACACATTTTGAAATCAAATCAAATCACCTTCCCGAATTAAAAGAATCAAATAAAATCCCGTAAATCACCTTCCTAATTAAATTAAATCACATGCCTAAACTAAATAAAATCAAATCAATTTACCTTCCTAAAATGAAGAGATAATGTCCTTATGATACACAATTTAAATATCCTCATAATTACACAATATTCTTTTCCTACCCGTATAAGGTAAACCCCAACCCTTGCCTATAAAAAGAAGCATAAACCAACCCTTCACACCATAGTTGATTCATGCCCAAAGCATAGAAAATTTCCTACATTGCCGCACCAAACACAATCAAGAAAACACTCTTCCATTGCCGTTAATCCCTGTCCTGAAAACCAACCCTAAACAGCCGCACATAGCCTTCATCCACTACCGCACATAGCCCCCTCATTCACCACAAAACATCCCCTGAAACACAGCCTCTGACCACCAAAAACATTCCCTGAAACATAACCCATGACCACCAAAAATAGCCCCTGAAACATGGTCCCTGACCACTGAAAATACCCCCTGAAACAATCCTGATTTTGCCGTAAAACTGCACCCAGAAACTGCCTTATATTACCGAAGAAACTACCCAGTAAAACCGCACAAATCGCAGCCCCGACACACCCACACCCGCAAAAATACTAAGCCAAAACTGTGACCAGAAACAGCAGTAAAACAGAGTAAAACAGCAGCCCAAACAGTGAGGCAACGAAGGAAAACAACGAATCAGTAAATCAAAAAAGTTGCGGAGCTTCAACCCTTCCGAAAACCACGTAGCGCAGTTCCAATAGACGACTTAAGAGGTTAGACATGAGGGCACCCCTTTTTTATTCTCCTTTATTTTTTATTTATTTTCTTATTTTACTTCGCATGAGTATTGTGGATTGGTGCATGATATGACCTTCGGATGAATGGAATATGTGTTCTCTCTTGCGGTATATCGGATGGAAACCCAGACGTAAATTCCATAGCATAATCTGAATGGACGGTAGTGCGGTTTGTACTTGGGAAACAACTCCACGTACCACTCGAGAGACACACATATTTCGTTTCATCCAACCTTGTGTTTGAGCATGATTTAGTTGTTTAGTATGTTATTTATCTTTTTAAGCATGATTTAGTCATTAGTGTGATATTTTTTTATGCATGATTAGTTGATTATTTCCAAGCATGATTTAATTATTTATTTCGCATTAGGAAATTGATTATGTCTCTTCTAAGTTTATGTTTAGATTATTATTTATTTACATTGCCATGCTTAGCGATTTAATATATGCATGAGATTGTGTGCTTACCGTTATTCCGACTTACTTTTATGCATGTAAACTTAGATATAGGTTGCATGCAAACTTAGATATAGGTCGTATGAAAACTTAGATGTAGGTTGTTGTTGCGTAGACTTGGTTAAATTATTGCACAAATCTTTTCATTACAAGTGGCATAAGTAAGGGACCATTCTGAACCCAACGGTTTGAGGTCTTCCCTTGCGAGGGGTGAGTGCGGCCTTGAATCATTTTCCCAGTTCACACTGGGTGGCGACTTCATTTTATTTCTCCGGTTTAGTTCCCCCGTGGGCTATTCCGTACTCCCGACTAGGCCGTGAGCCTAGAACAGCGTCGTCAAGTTTTGTGTCCTACAACCCCCTTCATTGCCAAATAACGTGAATCGATTATTGGGCTTCTACCTTGGATGCTTGGATCCATACTTCGAGGCTTGTTTTCTTGACGCTCCATGTATCATATCATATATCATAAAGAGTCTAAAAACATATAGTGGGAGTGTCACGATTGACTCTACTGCATAAGTGGAATCAGTTGCCGCTTGAGAAGTTACATAATGACCTTGTAAATTAGAAGTTTTGATAATAATATTGTTCTTGCAGTTGTCTGCATAGTATTGTGGTTTAGATCCTTTAATACTTAGACAACTTAGTAGCTGTAGCATAACATTATAGCTTTATATGAGGCCTATCGATGTAGAACTTAGGTTCTACCTAATATGTTTGATGCTGGTCAAGGAAAACATCTGGGTTTGTTTAACAAACTCAAAGTGTAATAGCAGACCTACTCGGGTATGCCTACCTCTTGAGTGCAAGTGAGCTCTTGAAGGCCATTTTTGCGTGATATATATTAAGATGTGTATATGATACTATGGATTGACACTAGAGCAAGTGGGAGAAATTGTTATGGTTGGTGCTTTGAGCCCCAATCCGGATTATATTTATGACCGATTCATGAATACGAATAATTTATTTTTCCATAATATTACTTATTTATGGTAGCACCTCTTGTATTTTATATATACATATTCGATCTAATTCAAGTTATATTGAAACTATAAAGGTATTATTGATGTTTATATATCAGACAAATACCTTAGAATACATAATGTAGTACACAATTATAACGTAATTTGTAATTGACATTGGGAAATGTTATAACAAGTTGTATATTCTCAAATAAAATTTATAGTCAAGATTTACTGACATAAGTTGGTTAGTAAAATATGTTGAGACCAGTATATGTCGCATATCGAGATTTGGTACGATGGTCTGTTCCAGTGGACCATGAGTCTTTAAGACTCGTATAGACATATAGGTGTTTATTTGATAAACACTGAAAGACTCATAGAAAAATTCCTAATAGATGGTACATCAATATCAAAAGGAATCTTCTCGAGTGGAGTAGCATAGTGGTCCTTAGACTTGAGATACCACGGTGGATATATCAGTTATCCTCCACACTTTGATGGAAGTTATGTCATCGACCTATTTAAGTAAGACCTCCGTCTATTCGTTGTTTGTAGACTGATGCTCATTTTTCAGGTGTGTATCTTGTATACATGGCATAGGTATCCTACACATGTTTGCGATCTATTAAATCCATGGCCTTGGTACACTGCGGAAGCGCATTCGAGTATTTTTTAAACATGAATTTGTAAGTCGATTATATTATACCGCAGTGAATTGACGTTCAAATTTTTGTCCCCATTATAATACAGATTACCTCGGATGAAAGGATTATACTATGCGATGACCTCGACTTGTATAGTTCAACAACTTTATACGTGGTCATCATAATTCACGAGAGTGGGTGAATTATGGACAAATAATTGAATTTCGTGACTCGTTGAGCACTTGGACAACACGTTATGAATAATACTGATTATTCATAATATTTTATCGGATTAAGTCTGTTAATTTGATTCGTTTAAATCTGTAAACTAAAATACATATGCTGGTGTAACACCCTACCAGAGACAAGATGCTACAGGCAGGAGACAAGATTGACTCATCTCCATAAGCCTCTAAATTTACAAAAAATTCGGCATGATGTATCCTAAAACTGAAAAACTTGAATCTCAGTCTAGCATTAAGACGAACCTGAAATAAACATCATATATTAAAATAGACATCAGGTTCACACCAACACATCAAAATCACGACCTAAGGGCTCTATGCCCATATCATCAACCAACACTCAATGGCTATGCCCACAACATTATAAGAAATCAAAACATTTACTTAATATTTACAAACAGCGTGCTCAGCACGACAAATAAAATAATAAATCAAATGTCCTAAACTTCTAAAACTTCTCACAGGACACTTGTGAGGGTGACTACCGCTTGGGTGATCCGTGTGTCGAGCATGACTTCAAAGTTGAAATGGTTGACCCATCTGGTAGCCAACCTGCAAAATTATCAAACTGGTTTAGTGTGAGTTATAAAACTCAGTAAGTAACCATGCTAGTATTATAACAAACAAGTTAAATAAAAACTTCAAACAAACAATTCAAACATATTAGCAGTTTACCATAATTACTAAATTGTTACAAGTTTAGGTTTATCAACTTTATAATTCTTTCTTCTTTGTAATGTCAAATCCTCATATCTACATATTTACATATATGCCAATATATTAGCCTAACATCCAAATCACAAAAAGCACCAACCTGAACATCACAGAACAAGACATTTTACATCGAATATGTTTCCAACATATGAGATGAGAAGTCAAATTTACTATATCTTATTACGATTAAGCATAATCAAATCGATAAAATAAACATACTTCATTTAGTTCAAAACATACTTTAACTTTCTTTAATTACAGTAACCTTATAATAGCTTAATATTTATAAGTCATATGCATTTACTGATATCAGTGCAGAAATCATATCTCATTTCTCTTTTTTTCATGTACATCCAATTAAAGAATCCCTACTTGGAGACATAACTAATATAAGAAGCTTTCCTCCACATTTAGTTCTCTTTTACAATATACATACATACAATAACAAACTTAACCTACATATTTATAACATTCTCTATTCACTCTGGTTTTCAAGTCATTCACTCATTCCATGTAAACATCCATAGTCCATACATATCACAAAATCTATCATACACACACACATAATCAGGTATACATGCAATCACTGTGTAACTAACAACGAAGCATACACATACACAATAGTTAAGGCATCCAAGAACACACAATCAATACATCATATACATATGAGCTGGCTCACACATACTATTAGGGTTTGTGCTCGGAGCGCCAATCTGAATCGTATTTATGTCCGATTCATGAATACAAGCAATACCGTTTTCCATAATATTACTTATTTATGGTTGCGCCTCTTGTCTTTTATTATATATATTCGATCTAATTCATTATATTGAAACTAAATCATGTTTAGTGATATATATATATATATTAGACAAAGACCCGATAATATATAATATAGTGCGCAATTACAATGTAACTTGTAATTGACATTGGGAAGTGTCACTATTAGATATATATTATCAAATAAAGTTTCTGGTAAAGATTTACTGACACGGGTCGGTTAGTAAAAATCCACTGAGACCAGTACATATCGTATATCGTGACTTGGTCCGATGGTTTATCCTAATGAACCATGAGTCTCGGGAGACTTGTGTAGACGTGTATGTATTTATTTGATAAACACTGAACGACTCACCGAATATTACCTAATATATGGTGCACCAACGTCAATAGGAATCTTCTTGGGTTGAGTAGCATAGTGATCCTTTGACTTGAGATACCACTGTGGATATATGAGGTATCCTTCAAAATTTGATGGCAATCACGTTACCGATCTATTTAGATCATACCTTCATCTTTTTGTGGACTGATCCTCAGGATATCATATGTGTATCAAGATATGATCCGTCAGTTCTGTGTACAGAGCATATATATTCATTATGGGATTAGAAATCCGTTAAATCCATGGATCTGTGGTACACTGCAGAAGTGAGTTCTAAGTGTTATTATAAGATTGCTAATAGAATCGTCGACGAGATTATACCTATAGAGATTTGATGTTAATATTTATATCTCTAGAATAATCTGAATACCTGTGACGGATGGATTATACGTATGCGATGACCTGGACCTGTATAGTTCAACGAGTTTATCTGTGGTCGTCATAATTTACGGATCGGTAAATTATGGACACGAGATTGGATTTCGCGATGGATATGCCTAAACCTAGATAGTCTCATAAATGAAATATACTCGTAGAGCACTAGGGCAACTTTTATGAATAATACTGATTATTTATAAATCGTTTAACGGTTAAACGAAAGATACATGCATATGGGGCCTTTTGGTCATTTCCTAATTAATGTGTATTTATATTTAATACTTGATTTTATTAAATACACATTAATTAATTGTCAAATTATGGCATTTTACATATATCATTAACATATGTATTTGGATTATTTAAAGCATATATTTGAATATTTGTATTTAAATAATTATTTAATTGTTAAATAATTATAGTAATTAAAAATATAAAACATCTAAGTTGATATTTATTAAAGGAAATAATTAAAGTGTAATTGTTTGACTTTTGCATTTAAAAAAAAGGTTATCAAATTGATTTTGTCTTCTTTAATTTGATTAAAATTGGAAAATATCTATTTGCCTTTTTCTTCCAAAATTTCGGCCATACCCTAAGTATTTAAGGGTTTCGCTTCTTTCATTTCCTTCCTAATGTTGAATTCTCCAACAAAAACATAAACAAAAGACTAGACAGAAAAAGAGAAGAGCTAAGGCAAAATTTGAAGAAAACTCACAAATTAGTAAGTAATTTCCAATTTTTTTAGAAGGAAAAATATTTTTTATGTTCTTAGCTACAACATACGATGTTCACATCTTTTTCTACTCTTTTAATTTAGTGTTGGGTTGTTTGGAAGCTTAAATGAAAGATGTATGCTTGTATGAAATCAAAGTAAGTTTATTAATGGTTAATAAGCACACTTTTGATCATTTGATGATCTTGTTGTCATTCTAGAGTTGTTTCAAAGTGGTGAGACACGTTTGGTGTTGTCGAGATTAGATTATTAAAGTAATAGATTTGGTTAATTTTCTTAATTGGACTAATTTGAGAAATTAGGATTCTTAACCCAAACCAAAATTGGGTCTTTTCATATATGTGTTGTATAATAATGTATATAAGATATATTAATCATTTAGTGTTGATTGGAAATCATCTAAACTTGTTTTTGACAAATTTGGACCAAATTGATAAAAATCCAAACTTTATGGTGTTCTCGGCAATTTGCAAGAAATTGGGGATTTTTGTTGTGAGTTGTATTTTGATGTATATGATATGTATAAATCATTTTGGTAGTGATTTGAAATCACTTAACTTTTTATTTGAAAAATTATGACTAAAATGATCAAAATACAAACTATTGGGGTCTCACGATAATTATGAGAAAAATTTGATTTTTTGGAATAAAAATTTATTTTTGAGTATTGTGTAATTAGAATAAATTAGTTTATTTTAATTGCCCAAGAAAAATAATTATCGGAAATTTTTTCGGAGTGACAATACGTGAAAACGGTGAAAAACGGCGTTATCGAGTAACGGCTCCCCAAATAGTGAGTTGTTCACTGTTCGGGTAGCCCACGAACTGTCCAAGTGCCTTTGCGGCTGAACTGTGCAGCCCCTATATGCATTGGTCAGTCGGAAACGTGTTTTATGCTTTTTTGTAGAAAAATGTTTCGCGGTGTTTCTATATTATTTATGTCGTTATTTGATATCAAATATATATGTTTAGGTTAAATATGAATGAATTATTAATATTGGATATTGAATAATTTATTCATAAATTTAAAAATTTTAAACTGTGATTTCGCCCGAATCGCGCTTCTTCCACTACGCTGCCAGAAAACCCTTACAAAATGGTATCAAAGCGAGTCTGATTATGAACCCATGATATGATTCGCCCTTTAAATTTGATATTTAATCTAATCTTTACTTTTTACATGCATGTATTTATTTAATTTGATTAAATAAAGTGAATTACATCATTTAGGAAAATCTCTGTTAAATAAGGTTTTATAATAACTAGTATTAGGCATACTTGTTTCTTACTCTGCCTTGTTAGTATGGTTGCGAATGATTTCCTGATGCTATAGTTGTATCGTGCCAAAGCTTTGCAGTTATGGCTGATGGTAGTTCATTTCTGCCGGTAGAACTTATATGATAAAAGACAAATTCAAGTGAAAGTGGAAATCATGAACGTGCCAAAGCTGTCAGGACTACATTGGTAGCCTGAGTTTGTCATTGATAAGTGAAACCTTGATACGCCTCATGTGAACGTGCCAAAGCTGTCACAACGAGAAACGGTTAGGACTAAAATCATGAATCACAGCGAGTGTGATTGACAATGAGTTGTCTACCCGTGAATATACATAGGCGAGAACATGCCAAAACCGTGAGTCGAAATATATTCATGGGGTCCACTTCCGATTATGGAATTCGATTTAATTATTGAATTCTCATTTTCTGTTGGGGATTACGGTATTACGTAAAGTAGTGGAGGGCACTGCTGCGTTAAAAATCCATAATTAAGGTAGTGTGTAATATTACAAAAATTATTGCTTGTGTTTTCATTTTTCTATTATTTAGATAGAATTAAAATTTTATCCACTGCATGCATATTTTAAATAGTTGGTGCTCAGAGTGCCAATCCGGATCGTATTTATGTCCGATTCATGAATACGAGCAATACCGTTTTCCATAATATTACTTATTTATGGTTGCGCCTCTTGTCTTTTATTATATATATTCGATCGAATTCATTAGATTGAAACTAAATCATATATATTAGACAAAGACCCGATAATATATAATGCAGTGCACAATTACAACATAGCTTGTAATTGACATTGGGAAGTGTCACTACTAGATATATATTATCAAATAAAGTTCATGGTCAAGATTTATTGACACGGGTTGGTTAGTAAAAATTCGTTGAGACCAGTACATGTCGTATATCGTGACTTGGTCCGATGGTTTATCCCAATGAACCATGAGTCTCGGGAGACTCGTGTAGACGTGTAGGTGTTTATTTGATAGACACTGAACGACTAACCGAAGATTACCTAATATATGGTGCACCTACGTCAATAGGAATCTTCTCGGGTTGAGTAGCATAGTGATTCTTTGACTTGAGATACCATTGTGGATATATGAGGTATCCTTCACGATTTGATGGCAGTCACGTCACCGATATATTTAGATCAGACCTCCGTCTGTTCATTAGGTATGGACTGATCCTTAGGATATCATGTGTGTATCAAGATATGATCCGTCAGTTCTGTGTACATAGCATATGTATTCATTACAGAATTAGCAATTCGTTAAATTCATGGATCTGTGGTACAGCGTAGAAGTGAGTTCTAAGTGTTATTATAAGATTGCTAATATAATCGTCGACGAGATTATACCTATAGAGATTTGACGTTAATATCTATTTCTCTGGAATAATCCGAATACCTGTGACGGAGAGATTATATGTATGCGATGACCTTGACATGTATAGTTCAACGAGTTTATCTGTGGTCGTCATAATTTACGGGTGGGTAAATTATGAACACGAGATTGGATTTCGTGACGGATATGTCTGAACCTAGAGAGTCTCACTAATGAAATATACTCGTACAGCGAAAATGATTAAAGTGTAATTGTTTGACTTTTGCATTTAAAGAAAATGTTATCAAATTGATTTTGTCTTCTTTAATTTGATTAAAATTGGAAAATATCTATTTGCCTTTTTCTTCCAAAATTTCGGCCATACCCTAAGTATTTAAGGGTTTCATTTTTTCATTTGCTTCCTAATGTTGAAGTCTCCAAAAAAAACATAAAAAAAAAAAAAGATTTGAGACAAAAAGAGAAGAACTAAGGCAAAATTTGAAGAAAAGTTACAAATTAGTAAGTAATTTCAAATTTTCTTTAGAAGGAAAAATATTTCTTATGTTCTTAGCTACAACATATGATGTTCACATCTTTCTCTATTGTTTTAGTTTAGTTTTGGGTTGTTTGGAAGCTTGAATGAAAGATGTATGCTTGTATGAAATCAAAGTAAGCTTATTAATGGTTAATAAGCACATTTTTGATCATTTGATGATTTTTTGCCATTTTAGAGTTGTTGGGCCACTTATTGATGACCTAGAATTATTCTTGAGTTGTTTCAAAGTGCTGAGACTTGTTTGGTGTTGTAGAGATTAGATATTAGAGGTTAATTTTGGTTAATTGGACTAATTTGAGAAATTAGGGTTCTTAACCCAAACCAAAATTGGGGATTTTCATATATGTGTTGTATAATGGTTTATATAAGATATACTAATCATTTAGTGTTGATTGGAAATCATTTAAACTTATTTTAAATAAATTTGGACCAAATTGATCAAAATCCAAACTTGATGGTGTTCTCGGCAATTTGCAAGAAATTTGAGATTTTTGTTGTGAGTTGTATTTTGATGTATATGATATGTATAAATCATTTTGGTAGTGATTTGAAATCACTTAAATTTTATATTTGACAAATTAGGACTAAAATGATCAAAATACAAACTATTTGTGATACCTTATCTTGGAGTTGTTATTTATTTAAAATTAAACTCAGCATTATCTTATCTTATTCCCTACCTTTTTGTTACCCACTACCACACTAACTTGATAACCACCCATAACTTCCCTTATTATATAAGAAAAACTAACCCTAAGTTTTTCCTTAATGTGTGTGTGTTTGTGAAGAACAATTAAGAGTGATCAGTATATTGTATTTTCAGTGATCAGGAGACAATTAGAGAGAGAAACAGATCTGTAGTGAGAGAAACACAAACAATTTAGAGAGAGAAAGTTGGGCAGGAGAGAGAAAGGGCTCGTTTGTCATCTTCCGATCATCTTTTCCGGCAAGTGACCACATTAGGAGAATCATCTCGCCGAGACAAATCCAACGCCGCCGGACCGCCGCCGTAATTCCTTCTCACGCGCCACCGTGCGTGACCGACACCTCCCGGACCAAAATCTTCCCCTCATCGAGGTACGTGGGTTAGACACCTCGTTTGCCCAATTCGGACCTTCGGTTGTCATGAAACGAGCTTGGAACAAGAGTTAACGGTGTTCGATCGTTCGTTGGTGATCGTCGAGCATCAGCCATTTCCACCACTGCTGTTGTGATTCTGGTGACGTGAACTGTTTGTGGACCACCTCGTTCTGAAATTCTGAAGTCGTTGGAGCTCGGTACGTTATACCTTTACAATTTTAGGGGTGTATTTGTAAGATTTTGAAAGTTTTGGACTTATTCGCATTTTGGCATGTTTAGGGACCTAAATGCGTAAATGCTGATTTTTTAGTGAGTAATATGAGATAATTGGAAGTTTTAGGACTAAATTGATAATATTGGAGAGCATTGGGGTTAAATTGTAAATTTGGAAAGTTTAGAGGTAAAATCATAATTTTGGTAAAATATAGGGACCTGATCGTAATTTTTTATTTTTTTTTTCCAGATTTTAGCGAGAACATATAGATATAGAGAGTTTTGCGTGGATTGAGGTAAGTACAAAGCATGATGATTCTCTTAACATAAATGTTTGTTGATTGATGTTTGCTATGTGAGTCATGTAATAAATATAAATATATATTTATATATGTAATGTTGGAAAATTGATTGAGTAATTGATAGCATAAGAACGTAAATTGTGAATATAACTTCTGAGTATAAATTGTATGCTTGTAATATGAATCGAAGTATTTGAGTATTGTGTGACTTTGAGATGAGTTGATAGATGAAATGCGATGAGATGTGTTGTATAGGACGCTGTGTGAGATTGTTGTTATGCTGCCGGATTTAGTATGATAATGGTCAGATATGCGAGATTTTACGAGATTTATGCGAGATTAGCAGAGGCGTGTGGTTCAATCCCCCTCTTGCACATTTATGCGGAATTATATGGTGGGAAACCTTGGAGGTAAGAGGGGGACTCTCCCAATGGTTTCAATCTATTATTGTACTGAATCCGTATAGCAAACCTTGTTTGATTGAGATGTGTTGTTGTGAGTTTGTTTTTCCTGAGTTAGTCTTATATATATTAATTGTTGTTTTCACATGTTAATCATTATATATTTATTTATATCTATTTTGTGGGTAAGGTCATGTTGAGAGTATGAGTGTTTTTACTTACTGAGCTCTTTAAGCTCACCCTTCATTTCCCAAACATCCCAGGTAGTTCGCCAGCGCAACAGTAGCAGTATCAGTATGAGGATTTGACTCGTTTGCCACAGCCGTCAGTCGGGTTGGTCCAGACATTTCTTTTGGCTTTTGAGATAAGACATTTATGATGATTTCATGTTTTCAGACATTTTTGGTATAAACAATTATTTGGGATTTATTTGATTTCATTCTATGGAATATTATTTTCTTTGCGAACTTTTGGTTCAATTGCATGACATCTAGGTGTTCGAGCTGAAGTGATTCGCTGACCCTTTTCTAGGGTTGGGCCCGCTCTAGGGAGGGGGTCGTGACACTATTGGGGTCTCACGGTAATTATCAGAAAAAACTGATTTTTTTGGGTTTAAAATCTTTTTTTTGAGTATTGTGTAATTAGATAAATTAGTTTATTTTAATTGCCCAAGAAAAATAACTATCGGAAATTGTTTCGAAGTGAAAATACGCGAAAACGGCGAAAAATGGCGTTACCGGGTAACAGCTCCCCAAACAGTGAGTTGGTCACTGTTCGGGCAGCCCACGAACTATCCAAGTGCCATTGGAGCTGACTTGGGCAGCCTCGATTCGCATTGGTTGGTCGGTTCGGTCGGAAATGCGTTTTATGCTATTTTGCGGAAAAATATTTTCGTAAAAGTTTCGCGGTGTTTCTATATTATTTATGTCGTTTTTTGATATCGAATAAATATGTTTAGGTGTAATATGAAAGAATTATTAATATTGGATATTAAATAAATTATTCGTAAATTTAAAAATTTTAAACTACGATTTCGCCTGAACCGCGCTTCTTCCGCCGCGCCGCAAGAAAACCCATACACATACAATGCTCATACGGGACTCATTACCTATTTTAGTATAGGTATGAGATGAATGCCATTCGAACGGATATCTTAACCAGCTTGGGTACTGCACCACGAAATCATTAACCAATTAAACATACACACAAGCATACATATCACGTGTCACAAACTCATTATACGATTTCTCATACAAACATATACATGACAAATATTACTTAATCATTCAAAATCGTCATACACATACGTTTATATATATATATATATATATATATATATAATATATATATATATAATATATCAACATATAAATATACTTATTACTTTGAATTCCGATACCATGACCTTTACAATCATTACATTCTTTACTTATCAATCAGTATTCACCATTCATGTACGTATCCAATCAATCACAAACTTCCATCACTCGGAAAAGACTTAGCCTATACCAACTCAACCTCTATACCGCTAAATCGTATGCATGAATCAATAACAAACTTATCCTAATGACGCACATCTACACGTACTATTACAAATTCTGAAGTCATAACTTATTTCCTTTACCGATTCTTTATACCCAAATCATACATATCCAAATATGCGTTTATATGCTTATACACATGCTTATACATATTCATACATTTACATACACAAATACATATTAGTTCTGATTCATACGCTTCTATACATCCAAACATACACATAAACATGGAGCTCATTTCATGTCTCACTTCATATCATATCAATAACAAGGATCCATACCTATGGCAGTTTATTATCCTAACCACACGTAATCTCGAACTTCTTTTTCAAGAATATACCTTAACTATCATATTTTAACTTAACATGCCAATCATATATATATATATATATATATTCAAACACGAAATCACCAATTTAAGTTCTCATTGCATGGGTTACTAACCTGGCTTCACGAGCACTCCAGGTCCTAGTCACATCTGTCAAAACAAATGACGAAATGCTGTCAGAATCGCGACTTATGGAAATGCTAAAATCAAAACACATCATTATTTGCAAAAACCCATTTTTACCGGAAAATTACATATTCTATCAAATCGACCAAACTCGTTCAGTTTTCACTCAGATTCTACCGAATGCACATATTCAATATACTAATACTCAAACAATTCATTTTATATCATTTCGCTATTCTAAGAAACTATTGGATGCATCCGAACATTTAACTATAAACATAAAATTTGCGAATTTTTACCGCGAGGTCTTACTGAGATTTCGAGGGCATATACAGACTCCAAACGATCCCATGAACTGGCTGGAATCGACGAAATTCCGTTCGGAGCTACTGTTCATTATGGTAACTATTCATCTGAATATGCCTTCCTTGTTTCGCGTGCAACCGTACAGGGAACGGAAAATCTGTCACTACCAACCAGACTCACTGAGAGCTTCGATTTGACGGGTGGCTCGGGCTGTGAAATGAAATGTTGAGTCAGGATCGGATACCCATTTGCGCACACTTTCATATCCCTTTCACGCCGACGTCGGCCACCACAATGAGGAGGGGTGGCCGACGCACCCCTCTGGCTGGTCGCGCCGGTCAGCAGGCCGCCAACGATACCAGCAGACCAGAAATGTGTTTGGGATGTTGGGGGGCGTGTTGAGAGAGTGGATAGCTTATGCCATATTTTGCAATTTCCTGAAACTTACAGACCCCCGAAAATTACATTCAGGACCCAATCATGGGATTTTCTTAGAAATTCACATTTTGAAGCCCTTCTTATGTAAATTTTGAAAAATATTCAACATGAAAGTTGTTTGTCTGAAAAAATGAGTCTGATGGTTCAAGAATCAACTTAATCGGAGTTCATTTGCTACTTTTATAGCCAAGACAATAAACTTTCGCTCGTAAAAACGATATAAATAGAAATCGCATAATCGGTTCTCGAAACCACGCATTTTCCAATACGACAAAACTTCACTTAAAAATAATGCAACCTATTTCCCAACACATAAACTCTGATTTTTGATTATCATTCTATTCCAAATCCTTAACTTTAATTCGGAAACCTTCCAACACTGTTCCTAAAAACTCGGGATATTACAATCTCCCCCCTTATAAAAATTTCGTCCTCGAAATTCCTCCGTTCTTATGTCTGATCATTCGGAATCGAAAACATGTATGCTATAATCTTACCGGTATTCAGGAATCCTCTCACTTTACACATTCTCAAAAGTCACGTATTTCATACATCATTACAACTCATACTATTTCAAAACAAATAAATCGAATCAAACGTTTCATACCAGAATCAAACCAAACTCGTCATTTCAATTCTCATTCATTCATTGGAACACACTCAAACCGCTTCAAGGTCATTCACATAGAGAACGTCGAACACGAATTCCATACAGTCAATCATATGCATCATCAGTAACGAAGAACATAACACATGTTCTTTACACGAAATCAAATACAATATCAAAACAGAAACATAATATGAATTTCATACCATATATTTCGTCCACAATATAAAATGAAATTCATTTAATTCATATCATATCATTTAATATCACATATATAAACAATACCAACATCAAAGTTTACATACGTACATATCCAATCGCACATACAACATTGTATGGCTCACTACATAGCATACATAACCATTACAACACTCAAAAGATCTATGACTAACCATATACTTACATACATGCTCTTGTAACGAACATAAATTTTATATCAATAAATACATCCATTGTCACAGCCAGAAGTGACAAATAATCCTATATGCTCTTATGATGTTGATAGTCTGAAATCTGTCAATCTCTATCATCATTCAAAATAGAAAATGTAAAACGATCTCTTTCAAAAATCATTTCGAAAATACATTTAAAAAACTATTTTATTGTAAACAAAATCAGTTTCAAAATCTATTATCGTAAAACCATATTGAGCATCCATCATAACTCAACTGGACGAAACATAAACAAGCGCCTAATGCCCAAATCACGCGCATAGATAGGACAATGAATGAAACGATCCCATGTTGACAAAGGGTCAGATCGGCCCACTATAGTTGGGCAAACCCCTATACAAGCATCACGGTTGAAACATATCATATCAAATTATAAAACTGTAAAAACCATATACAAGCGCCTTGAAGGAAATATATAATATCATTTTTCCCTCAAAACATAAATATGTGTAAATCAAAAATAAATCTTTAATGTAAACTTTTCAAAATACATATCGATCGTCCACTTTTCAGTCGCGCGTACAGACCGGACCGTGTACGGACCATGTCGACAGGGTAGTGGGCCAACAATTTTTCAATGTTCTGGACCCCATAACAAGTTGCCCGGCCAAGCCGGAATGAAACATATACAAGCGCCACAGAGGGTCAAAAATATAAAATCATCAAATACCGTGACGGAAACAGATTTTCAAGCGTCTCGACGGAAATAAAGTTTTATAGTTTAAAAACATCAAAATCATTTTCGAGTGCTGAGATAGAAACATATTATCAAGCACCTCGACGGAAACTCATCGATAAATTCCAAGACATGAAAACGTGAATCAAACGTTGAGGCGGAAATATTTTTTTATCCTTTATAATCAAAATCAAAACCTCTGAAAAATTTCTTTCTTTCTTTTTTCCTTTCCTTTTTCTTTTCAAAATACTTTTATGCCAAAATTCAAATACCAAGTTTTCGAAACATGGTTCAAAATATCAGTTCATAATTCAGACTATCAACATCATAGAATTACTCGTACCTCAAAACATAATGATTTCACATCACCTACGTATTCATATTCCTATGTAAACGACATACTTTTAACTTAATATACCTATGCGCACACACACACACACACATATATATATATATTCATAGCATACAAACATGTACCGACAATCCGAATCATCCATATAAATCAAAATCACAGCACATCATACCATATACTAGAAATCAAATCAAATAGCAAACATAAGACCAATATAGTCTATTCACAACAGAAAACTTACTTATATGATCAGATACATGCAGTCACCGACACCTAAACCTTCGCTCTGATACCACAACTGTAACACCTCACTAAAGACAGGATGCTACCGACAAGAGACAGGACTGACCCATCTCCATAAGCCTCTAAATTAAAAAAAAAACTAGCATGATGTATCCTAAAACTAGACAACCTGGATCTCAGTCCAGCATTATGACGAACTTGAAATAAACATCATATATCAAAATAGACCTCAGGTCCACATCAACACATCAAAATCATGACCTAAAGGGTTATGTGCCTATATCATCTATCAACACTCAAGGGCTCTACCCACAACATCATAAGAAATCAAAACATTTACTTAATATTTACAAATAGCGTGCTCAACACGAAAAATAAAATAATAAATCAAATGTCCTAAACTTCTAAAACTTCTCCCATGATGCTTGCGAGGGTGACTGCCGCTTGGGTGATCCGCGTCTCGAGCATGACTTCAAAGTTTAAATGGTTGACCCATCTGGTAGCCAACCTGCAAAACTAGCAGACTGGTTTGGTGTGAGTTATAAAACTTAGTAAGTAACCATGCTAGTATTATAACAAACAAGTCAAATAAAAACATCAAACAAACAATTCAAACATATCAGCAGTTTATCAGAATTACTAAATTATTACAAGTTTAGGTTTATCAACTTTATTATTCTTTCTTCTTTGTTATGTCAAATCATCATATCTACATATTTACATATATGCCAATATATTAGCCTACCATCCAAATCACAAAAAGCATCAACCTGAACATCACAGAACAAGACATTTTACATCGAATCTATTTCCAACATATGACATGAGAAGTCAAATTTACTATATCTTATTATGATTAAGCATAATCAAATCGATAAAATAAACATACTTCCTTTACTTCAAAACATACTTTAACTTTCTTTAATTACAGTAACCTTATAATAGCTTAATATTTATAAGTCATATGCATTTACTGATATCAGTGCAGAAATCATATCTCACTTCTCTTATTTTCATGTACATCCAATTACAGAATCCATACTTGGAGACATAACTAATATCAGAAGCTTTCCTCCAAATTTAGTTCTCTTTTACAATATACATACATACAATAACAAACTTAACCTACATATTTATAACATTCTCTATTCACTCTGGTTTTCAAGTCATTCACTCATTCCACGTAAACATTCATAGTCCATACATATCGCGAAATCTATCATACACACACACATAATCAGGTATACATGCAATCACCGTGTACCTAATAACGAAGCATACACAACAGTCAAGGCATCCTGGAACACACAATCAAGACAACACATACATATGAGCTGGCTCACACATACAATGCTCTTACGAGACTCATTACCTATTTTAGAATATGTATGAGATGAATATCTTTCGAATGGATATCCTAACCATCTCGGGTACTACACCACGAAATCATTAAATATACACACATGCATACATATCACGTGTCACAAACTCATCACACGATTTCTCATACACAAGCATATATATGACTAATATTGCTTAATCATTCAGAATCGTCATACACATACGTTTATATATATCAAACATATGAATATACTTATTACTTTGAATTCTGATTCCATGACCTTTACAATGCTCACATTCTTTACTTATCAATCAATATTCACCATTCATATACATATCCAATCAATCACGAACTTCTATCACTCGAAAAAAAAACTTAGCCTATACCAACTCAACCTCTAAACCACTAAATCATATACATTAATCAATAACAAACTTATCTTAATGATGCACATCTACAGGTACTATTATAAATTCTGAAGTCATAACTTATTTCCTTTATCGATCCTTTATACCCAAATCATACATATCCAAATATGCATTCATATGCTTATACACATGCTTATAGATATTCATACATTTATATACACGAATACATATTAGTTATGATTCATACACTTCCATACATCTAAACGTACACATAAACATTAAGCTCATTTCATGTCTCACTTCATATGATATCAATAACAATGATCCATACATGTGGTAGTCGATTATCCTAACCACACGTAATCTCGAACTTTTTTCTCAAGAATATACCTTAACTATCATCTTTTAACCTAACATGTCAATCATATATATATATATATATATATATATATATATATATATATATATATATATATATATATATTAAAGGAGAATGGTGTTGGAAGAAAGAGAGTGTATCCAACGGCTCTCTTTATGTGGCTTAATTGACGGCCCAAATCATTTCATTGGCAATTGGAGGAAAGAGAGTGAATTAATTGATGGAAAGGGTCAAAAAATTCAAATTAAAAATAGAAAGTTAAAATAAAATCATTTAATTCTGTAACATCGTGCCGTATGCACGGGCAAATACTGTAACATCGTGCCGTAGGCACGGCCAAATACTGTAACACCGTGCCGTAGGCACGGACATCATTTAATTAAAAAATAAAATCATTTAATTCTGTAACACCGTGCCGTAGGCACGAGCAAATACTGTAACATCGTGCCGTAGGCACGAGCCAAATACTGTAACACCGTGCCGTAGGCACGGGCAAAAACTAGTATATATATATATTCAAACAAGAAATCACCAATTTAAGTTCTTATTGCATGGGTTACTTACCTGACTTCGCGAGCACTCTAGGTCCTAGTCACATCTGTCAAAACAAATGGCGAAATGCCGTTAGAATCACGACTTACGGAGTTCTCGACTAAACTATGATAACATCCTGGATCTTTCCGGAACAACCAAATCAAGTCAGTTTTCAATGTTTTCAGTTTCGATAATCTTAAAACACCATTAACAACTATTCCAAGCCATTAGTTCACCTAAATTCTCGATTTACGCATTTGTGGAAAATCTTCTGAATATATTTCCGCAAATGCCACGGAAGGGTCCTGAACCCTCCGAACCTTCCCAAATTTATCCGAACATGTTCAGAATATCATATATAACTCATAACTATCGCTAAAATCAAAACACATCATTATTCGTAAAAATCCACTTTTATCGAAAAATTACATATTTTATCAGATAAGCCAAACTCGTTCCGTTTTCACTCGAACTCTACCAAATGCATATATTCAATATACTAATACTTAAAAAATTTATTTTATATCATTAGGCTACTCTACACAACTACTGGATGCATCCGAACATTTAACTATAAACTTGAAATTTACGGATTTTTACCGAGAGGTCTTACCAAGATTTCGAGGGCATATACTGACTCCAAATGATCCCACGACCACGCTGGAATCGATGGAATTCCAATCGGAGCTACTGTTTATTATAGGTCATTGTTCATTAGAATCTTCCTTCCTGATTTCGCGTGCAACCGTGCACGAAATGGAAAATCTGTCACCGCCAACATGGAGTACTCTCCGAGAGCTTTGATTTGATGGGTGGCTCGAGCCATGAAATGAAGCGACGAGTCAGGATTGGGATACCCATTCATGCGTACATTTCTCTCCATTTCACGATGTCGCTGGCCTTTTGGGCTGCCGTTGTCCACCACAAGGAGGAGGGGTGGCCGGCACACCCCTCTGGCTGGTCGCACCGGCCTGCGGTGGCCGGCAGGTTACCAGCACGACCAGCAAACCTGAAACATGTTTGGATGTTGGGGGCGTGTGGAGAGAGTGGAGAGCTTATGCCATATTTTGTAATTTCCTGAAACTTAGAGGTATATATAGAGATGTTTCTGGAATTTACATTCAGACCCCTGAATATTACATCAGGCCCCTGTCATGGGGTTTTCTTAGAAATTCATATTTTTGAAGCCATTCTGATGTAACTTTCGAAAACTATTCAACACGAAAGTTATTCGTCTCGGAAAAACGAGTTTGCTGATTCAAGAATCTGTTCAATCGAGTTTGTTTGCTACTTTTATAGCCGAAACAATAAACTTTCACGCGTAAAGTGATATGAATAGAAATCGCGTAACCGGTTCTCGAAACCACACATTTTCCAACGTGACAAAACTTTACTTAAAAATATTTCAATCTAGTTCCCAACACATAAACTCTAATATTTGATTACCATCCATTTCCAAATCCTTACTTTAATTCGAAAACATTCCAATACTATTCCTAAAAACTTTACAGTTGGGGTATATTTGGTCGTTCTAAATGTGTGTTTGTATTATATATATAATTAAATTAAATATATAGTTTTGGAAAAATGGTGACTTGACACTTGTAAAGTTAGTAATAATTATTTTGATTAAAGAATCGGATAATTATTAATGATTACTTCGCATGTGTAAAGTGGCATTATTATTTAAAATATATTAAATATAATATATTTTTAATAATTTTCTATGTGTCATACCATTTTACCAAGTTTTTTAATATGATTAATTTTGAATTATTAATTGATTAAAAGCCCTTAATTTATTCGGCAATTTTGACTAAAAATGGGAATTGTTTTATCTTTCAGATGGTGGTAGTCTTAGCTGAATGTTAGCCATTTTGAGAGCTTTTAAAAGTGATTTTTTTGAGAGACGAAAGAAAAGGTGTTAAATCAAGAACAAACTTATGGGATTTTGAAGATTTATAAGGTAATCTTTAATTTCCTTAAGTTTTTGAAAATGTATTTTCTTGTTCTTATGCTTCTAGAATTTTTCTAGGGTTTCTTTTAGTTTCTCAAATTTGGGGCTTTTTAATTTGGTTGGTGGATTAAGTGGTTAAATGCATGTGTGAACTTACTTTGAGTTAGATTAAGGTAATTTGAGTTCAAATTATTATTTGACAACTTAGTTACCATTATAGAGTGTACTGACCACTTTTGTTATGCCTAGAATTGTTCCAGGGTTCTTAATTGTAGTGGCTTTGATTGGGTGTTAGATTAATTAGATTAATCTTGATTAAATTAGATTTAAAGCTTGAAAATTGATAATTTCGAATTTTGTTTCAGATCTGAAAATTCTATTTTTTTGGTGATGAAAATTATGATGTTTAAATTTATTGGATGTGTATTGGGTATTAGAATAATTGGCGAAAATTGTTTAGGAGTGAAAATATGCGAAAATGGTAAAAAAAACGATATTATCGGGTGGAATTTGATCACACCAGGTGAATATTATCGAAACAGTAATTTTGTCACTATTTGGACAGTCCATGGATTTCTCAAATACCATTGGGGCTGACCTGCGTAGCCTTGTATGGTTTCGGTTGGTCGGTTAAGCTAAAAATATATTTTATGCTATTTTACTGAAAATATTTTTTTGTAATAGTTTCGTAGTGTTTTCATTATTTATTATATCATTATTTGATATTAATAAATATTTTTCGGTGAAATATGAATAAATTATTGATATTGAATACCGAATAATTTATTCAGTAAGTTTAAAATTTTAAAAATTATGATTTCACTGAAAATGCGCTTCCGCAACGTATATCCTTAACAGAACATCGTCCGAACGGATTCCTTAACCAGTACTTCTAAGATGAGAACACACAAATTGAAAACGTAGATCATAAGCATGTAACGTATTAACATAAACTGAAAACATGTAATGGGAAAGCATAAACTGAAAACATATATACTTAACTTGTGAAAATATGATTAATAAACATGTGTATATAGACTGCAAACTTGTAAAACATAAACTGTAAACTTGAAACATAATTTGTGAAACTTAAGACATAAATTATTTATCATAAATTGTGCTTCATAAATCATTGTACTTACGTCATAAGTAATGTATATTACAATTTAAATAATTTGAAAACATAAATATGAAAACATTCACTCACAAAACTAGCATCCCAATGTTCATGTGCTCAAATGGAACTGGATATATTCTCCATCGTAGAATCTATAAACATACGATGAGAAAATTAATATGCTTGGGTATCTATGATTCTACGTGTGTGCGTGACGTGATACGTGTGTACATGCTGACAAGGGAAGTCATAGAATATTCTGACATCTTAGGACGAGACTGAGAACAAATGGAATCGTGATATGAAACTTGTCCCACATTGCGACACACATAACCTGCGTCGCGATGCTCCCCTGATCCTAATGTTCTGACTCAATTTACATTGGGTTGTGTTGCGATGTGTTCCCCTGCAACATTTGTTCAACCAAAACCAAAAAATAAACTTACTCAACACAACCACTTCAATAACAACATGCTTAATTACCATCTATCATGTTATTTCAACACTAACTTACTACTAATACAATACTACCAGCATCATGAACATAAATCTAACTTACCTATGCATAATTTCATGGTAATTCCTCATCGATCATGCTTAATCATCATTAATCATACCTAATCAACATTTAATTGAACATTTTCATGCACATGAACATTAATCATGCTTAGATTAATCCATGGGCTTACATCGTAAGCTTGAAGAATCATGTTAAAATACATATCAATAGCTAGAGAAAATGATGTAGACTTATTATGCAATGATCATTTCTTGATTTGGAAAACAAGATTCTCAGACCCTTGAAGTTGTTGAAGTTTCCATGAAGAAGATGAAGAATGAAAGAAAAAAAATTGAGAAATATGTTTCTCTTGTTGTTGGGAAAATTGAGAAATATGTTTCTCTTGTTGTTGGGCGTGGGAATAAAAGAGAAATGAAAAAAGTGAGTTTTTTTCTTATCCACATGTTGGGAGATATTTCCCACTTAAATAATAAAATTTGTAAGGGTCACAAGTCAAAATTATGGGTATTTTCATCACTATATAGTGGGCTGAGATTAAGGTGTAAATTTCACTTAGTTACACATGAAACTAGGAAACATACTTAACATGAAAGTTATAGCCTCATGTATGAGCTTTCCAACGGTACCAAAATCACTGAAAAATAATATATGCAGCCTAAGATATGGTCAAAATACTAAGGACTATTCGTAAAAGTAGATAAATCACCAATGGTACTGAAAGTTTGGAAAAATTATTCCGAACTCCCGGGATGGGTTACAAAAATTTCAAATCCATTAATACCTGATTATATGTGTAATAAAATATCATGCATGAACAGAGTGACTAAAATAGACATGTCATGATAACCGGGCTATTACAACTATGTTAAGGATAACTTGGTAAATTTAGGGGTTATCAAGTCCCCTTTTACTTGGTGGTAGGGTTGGTTGAAAGAAAATCTCGAATTTCGATTGAGATTCACGACCTCACACTATTTAGTATTGGATTCAGGATGATTGATAGGCCGAGACGGTATCTAATTAAGATTAGACGTCCCAATTACTATCCATATTGGTGGGATGAACTTCTTTTCCCTATTTGCAAGGACTTGCTAGAGGATTCATAGGGTTACATAGCTTTTCATGATTGTTATGTACTCTCTCGTGCATTTTATCTATAAATTTATTTTAAAAAATATATATATTTTCCTTCCCTTATTATAGAAAAACATACCCGATTAACTTGTTTCATCTTTAATCATGAGATTTTAAATTTATTTTTATTTAGTCATTTTTTTAGTAGTAAAAGGGTTGACTTAATTATTTTCTCCATTCTACCCTTATGAAGTAATATATATATTACCATTCACGTGAACAATATTTTATTTTACTTTAAAACATAAGAGGATGAGCAAGTTCAAATATATTTTTAATCTATTATCTCCCTTTTGAGCACTGCATTTTGAAAACACTTATTTTATTTTAAATACACACAAATATTAATTCCTTTTTGTTTTGGACATGCAGATGAAACCACTTATAGTCACATTGTGACTTTGAAAACACTTATTTTATTTTAAATACACACAAATATTAATTCCTTTTTGTTTTGGACATGCAGATGAAACCACTTATAGTCACATTATGATTGTGGCTAAAAAAATAAACATTCACCATAATACCTAATTGACAGTCATTTTGTAATTATAGATAAAAAGTGCATTCACACTGTGATTGAGGTCACAAATCTGACTAAGAGTCAGTAATGTGATAAGATAACTAATGTTACTCAGGCCACAAGTGTGACCGATGATTGGCAATGTGAATGAGGTCACAATTATGACTATATTCAATGTGACTAAGGGTTAACAATGTGAATTAGGGCCGACAATGTGACAAATGTAACTAATGTGACTGAGGTCATAAATATGACTGAGGGTTAGGAACGTGACTAAAGTCACAATTGTGAATGTGCTCAATGTGATTGAGGGTTAACAATATAATTGAGATAACTAGGGTTGGCAACGGGCCGGGGCCGGGACATGATTTGTCAATCTTGATCATGTTCCGGTCATATAAAATGGGACAAAAATATATCCTGATCCCATCCCGTTTTATAAAAAATCCCATCCAGTCTCATGAAAATCCTGATCCGTCTTGTGAAAATCCTATCCCGATTCAAAATTTCTTGTCCCGTTTTTAATATGGGATAAAAAAATTTGTCCCGAATCCCGTCCCAAACTGGACGGGATCCCATTGGGAAGGGACGAGACAAGAAATTTTTCCAACCTTAGAGATAAATAATGTGAATATGGTTCAGTAATTTATTTAAGGTCACAATTATGGCTGTGCTCAATATAACTGAGGTAATTAATATGACTAAAGGTAAGTAATGTGACTGAGATACACATAACACAACTTTTCATTCATCAATGTGACTAAGGTAAAAAAAAATATGATTATGACGGAGGTCAATGTTCGTATGAGGGATGCAATAATTTTGGGGCTAATTTTGACTTTATGTAAGTCTGAATTACGTAAGTTTCAATTTGAGAGAGACTTGTTCATGAAAGTATTGGGGTTGATGTTCTAAGCGCCGATTCATATCATATTTATGACCTGCTCATGAATACGAGCAATTATTTTTCATAATATTTCTCAGTAAATGGTACCATCTCTTGTCTTTAATGTATATATTCGATCTAATTCAGATAATATCGAAACTAACTAAGGTTCGGTGATGTATATACTAGACAAATAACCGATAATATGTAGTGGTCATATAGTTACAATGAGGTCTGTCATTGATATTGAAAGGTGTCACTACTTGTGGTATATTATTAATTAAAGTTCTTGGTCGATATTTGCCGACACGAGTCGGTTAGCAAAATCCGTTGAGGCTAATATATATCGTATATCGAGATTTTCTTTGATGATTTATCCTATGAACCATGATTTTTAAGAGACTCGTATAGACATGTAGGTTTTCATTTGATGAGCATTGAATGACTCACTTGATGTATTCCAAATAGATGGCAAACCAACATCAATAGGAATATCCCGAGTCGAATAGCATATGCGGTCTCTTGACTTGAGATACCATTATGGATGTATGAGTGATCCTCCACATTTTGACGGTAGTCACGTCACTGGTAAATCTAGACCAAACCTCCGCCTATTCATTATGATGTATACAGAGAGGATCTGTCAGTCATATGCGTAGAATTCAAGTGTCCACTTCATGATCCTTAAAATCCCTGGCTTCAGTACATTTTGAAAGCGAGTTTTGAGTGTTCGTTGAGAGATCACGAACATGTCGAGACATATAAAGATTGTATATTATGCAGATTTGATGTTATATCTGTATCTCCAGTATAGTTCTAATATCCTATAACGGAAGAACTATACGGTATGCATAGACCTTGACTTGTATTGTTCAACGCAGTTATCCGTAGTCATCGTAATTTATGAGTGGGTAAATTATGAACATAAAATGTACTATGTGATAGATATGCTCGAACCCATAGTCTCACTAATAAAGTATACTCATAGAGCACTAAGTAATTAATTACGAATAATATGAATTATTCGTAACATTACACATGCCATGGTATTTTTATATTTGTATATGATTCATAATTTGAATAGATATATATATTAAAGTTTTGACACATGTACAAAAATTAAGATTATTTAATTAATTAAACATAATTAATTAAATAATTATTTTTGTTTATTATCATTAAATATTTAATTAAATATTATTTAATAGTCAAAATAATAACCATATATTTGGCATTATTTTGACCATGTATTATAATTTTCTAAAATAATAAAAATACCCATCCCTATATTTATGGCTAAATTAGGCCATAACACTTTTTTTGGAGAGACAATTATTTCCATTTTTGTTTTGGCTTGAATGAAAACGTGTGGGTTGAAGTTAGTATTACTCAATACTAGAAATCACTTTGTCATGATATTACTCAATAAAGGATTCTACCTCTTTTCTTTTATGTACATATTCGATATAGATTCAGTTTAGATTGAAATTAACAGAGCTTTAGTGATATATATATATATATTAGAAAAGAAAAACCCAAGAATATATATTAGTTACACAGTTACAACAAGATTTGTAATTGACATTAAGAGGTGTCACTACTTGTGGTATATTCTCAAACAAAATTCTTGGTCAAGATTTTCTGACACTACTCAGTTAGTAAATCCATTAAGATCAGTACATGTTGTATATCAAGATTTGGTCCGATGATTTATCCTAATGAACTATGAATCTTAGGAGATTCTTATAGACATGTAGATATTCATTTGATGGGCACTGAATGGCTCACATGATTATTCCTAATAGATGACACACTAACATTAATAGTAATTTTCTTGAGTTGAGTAGCATATTGTAGGGTTTTTAGGCTGTGTTACCGGGTAAAGCATCGGAACACGAAAAATCAAATTTTTTCGATTTCAATAATTTTTCTTGGGTAATTAAAATAAATTAATTCATTCTAATTACTCAATACTCAAAAATACAGTTTTTACCGAAAATTCAGAATTTTTCCTTTATTACCATGAGACCTCCCAAGATTTATATTTTGATCATTTTAGACATAATTTGTCAAATACAAAATTAAGTGATTTCTAATCACTATCAAAATGATTTATACATGTCAAATACATCAAAATAGAACTCACAATAAAAATCCCCAATTTTCTCTACATTGTGGAAAGATTCCCCAAGTTTGAACTTTGATCATTTTGGTCCAAATTTATCAAAACAAGCTTAAATGACTTCTAATCAATTCCAAAATGGTTTGTATATCTTATATACATCAAAATACAATACATATATAAAACCTTAATTTAGGTTTAGGTTAAAACCCTAATTTTTCCAATTAATCAAATTAACCAAAATTAACACAATCCAACACTTTAATCTAATCTTTACAACACTAAAAAAAGTCTCACCACTTTGAAACAACTCAAGAATAATTCTAGGTCATCATTGAGTGGCCTAACAACACTAGAATGACAACAAGATCATCTAATGACCCAAAGTGTTCTTATTAACTGTTAATAATCATACTTTATTAACATACATGTACACATCTTTCATTCATGCTTCCAACCTTCTTATTACAAAACTAAAAGAGTAAAGAAACAACCAAGCATCACATGTTGTAGCTAAAAACCCTAGAAATATTTTTCTAATTGGAGAAAAGTTGAAAAAACTTACAAATCTTGAAGTTTTCTTCAATTTCTTACTGTGTTTTTCACTTTTTTCTCTCAACTTTTCTTTTCTAATATTTGGAGGCTTAACACTTAAGTCAAGCAAATGAAAAAAGAAAACCCTTAAACACTATTAGGGTTGGCTGAAATTGTAAAGAAAAAATAAAAAGATATTTTCAATTTTTCAAAACAAAATAAAGAAGTCAAATTCCATTTTAACACCTTTATAATAAATGTAAAAGTCAAACATTTACATTTAATCATTTCCTAACTAACATATCACCTTAGGATGTTAGAGGCCACCCCTAGGGACTTCGTATCGACACATATAGACGCATTATGTCATTTTACAAGCATAATTCATGGTTTGTTTACTAATTAAGTTTATCAATTATAGATCATCACAGAAACCGCAACTTCCTTCGGCCAAACAATGTAATGCCAACCAGATTTCAAATCCGTGAGTGGATATTTTTTCTCAAATTGATTTCTACTTATTTGCTTTTGATTTAAGACTTACTTTTCAGCACATATGGCATTAGCCAAGTTATTTATTTCAGTTGTTTTATGAATGAAAATATTTTAGAAAGTTTTAATTTTGAAAACATGATTTTATGATTTTTGGAGACATGGGGAAAAACCAACCTCAGATGTAACTTGGTACAAATATTGGAATTGACGGTTACTGGAATTGACGGATTCAGAACGTATGAACACGTAGTTCAGGACTAGGGATGACAGATGCTCCTAAATCCTAGATCAAGGGATAGGGGGACGACGAGACGTAACACCCCTAAACTTTAGATTCAGATTCTATTATATTTGACTCAAATAACTAATTATATTAATAAATTTATTTACATAAAAATGATAAATACATTCAAGTAGATCAAATTATTTGTAACCGAAAAATAACAAATATATTTAGAAGATTAAGTTCATTTATTTTTCTATAAATATATTTATTAAATCGATTTTATTCATCTCATGATAAATATTCACCAACTAAATATATCAAATATTTGAAAGTTTAAAAAATATATGGAAATATGATTGGAAATAATTGCTTTCACGAAGAATCCAAAAGCTGCTCTGTAGAATCGCCATCATTTACCACTTTTTGATACAAAAAAATCATTATTTAATCTTTATTGAATCTCATCATTAAGAAAAGAAAAAAAAGTAACAATTAATAAATCTATAAAAAAAATTGACACTTTTTTAAAGAATTAATAAAGCTATCAAAAAGGACAAGTGTTTTTTTTTTCGGGTTCGTTAATTATATAATTTATTAAATCTTAACATTACATTGGAGTTTTGATATAAATGAGACATATATAAAAATTAGGAATGAATAAGAATAAATAGAGAGTTAAATCATAAAAATATTTATTTAAAAGAATAAAATTAAAAAAAATATATCTAAATTTTACAGATTAAAATCAAGAAAATTTAAATTCTACTATGTCAATGTAACTACCTTTTAGTCTTTGGTGTCCTCCTCCCTATCCTTACAATATTAATTTATTCTGTTTGCAAGATTTGAAATCGTTAATTTATCCAATAATTGAATTTGAGAGCAGCATAATTTATTGATTGGCGAATTGTGTCTAAAAACTAATTTAAAAGTAATGTCCTGTTCAATCTTGAAGTTAATGAAATTGGAATTGTAAATATGATTTTTCACTATATTAACTTTACCAATTAAATTATTATGCGAACTTGTGTAACTCTAGTGGGTGCTGTTTGCTCAAAATCTTTTGGATATAGTAACATAATTAATACTTTAGTTCTTTTTTTTTTTTTAATTTACGTAAAATTACTAAATTTCATTGACCAGTCCATGAAATTTTTTTTTTGTCATTATTTAATTAATATGGAGTTCGAATTTCGGTCATATAAAAGAGAGAATTTAATTTTCATTGATTCAATTAGGTATGGATACCAGGGTTGGCTACCGGTCCGGTTCGGTTCTCGATCTCACAGGTGTGGAACCGGAATCGGAACCAAACGGTTCTGGTTCCATTCCGGTTTTTTTTTAAAATTTTAATAATGATTTTTTAAATAAAAAAATAAATTTTAAACGGTTACACCATTGAACCGTTGGAACCGAACGGTTCTGATTCGAACCCAGCGATTCGATTTCGGTTCAGTTAGGGGGAATCCTAAACGAATCGAAATATTACGGTTCCGGTTTCAGAACCGGAACCGGGACCATCCGATTCCAACCGATTCGGTTCCGGTTTCGAACCGGAACCGTGGCCGGGCCTAATGGACACTTTGATTTGGTTTGGTTTGGTTTTTTGAAAAATTTGAACTGAATCAAACATGATCGTTTCACATGAACTGACCAAATTGAACCCAAATTTTGGTTTGACCAATTTTAAACCAAACCTAACCAAATACCCAATCCTAGATGCAATGCTTTAAAAAGAAATTGGCATCTATATGTATTTACAATACAAGAAAATTGAAGATTACCGACTGAATATTTGATCGGCAATAAAAAAAAATCAGTTGGTAATCCTAATTACCGACCGAATATTTTCGGTCAGTATTTGACACATCGGTGATAAACTACAGATCAAAATATTGTCTGTAACTTACTGACCGACCGAATAAATAAATAAATAAATAATTAGATTTTACCGACCAAATTGTAATCATGAGTGACCCCACACATGGGCCTTAGTACCAAAGACTCATTTTGCATGGATTATTAATGTAAAAAAAATTTAAAAAATTACACGATAAAATATTAATACTTTGACTGCATCCGCACGAAAAAGTTCATACAGACATCCACATAGGAGAAAAATCAATAATATTTTGTCCGAGTTGCACTTGCTAGTCTCATTGTAACATGACCCTCTCTTTTGGTTGATAATCCATGACCCTAGGACCAAAAAAAAAAAAAAAAAAAAAAAAGAAGAAGCCAAATTAGCTTGTGGAAATGGCCTAATAAAATTGGTGACTTGGAAGGAAATGTGTGGTAGTTAATTATCAGTTAATCTCTATTCTTAAAATAATAAAAAGTTAAAGAACATCATTATTGGGTTCCTACGCAACAATTGAAATTATGTTATGGTCTTCATTCATAATGCATGATGACCATCACTGGGTCCCGTATCGATAAGGGTCTTCTCTTTTCCTAACTTGTGATTTTGTTAAAGGCACAATCTACTTAAAAAAAAAAAAAAAAAAGTGTAATGAAAAGTGCTTATGGTATAAAATTGCTTTCTATGTAATTGAAACTTGTACAGCTTCTCACACCTAAGCCCATTTCTTATTTGACACACAGGACATATAATAAAAAGTGTTTGAGAAGTTGGAGGCAGCACTGGCTATATATATATAATAAGCCCATTTCTTATTTGACACACATGACATATTGCAAATTTATAATAAAAAGTGTTTGAGAAGTTGGAGGCCACACTGGCTATAAATATATATATATAATATAAGAAATTAACCCTTAAATAAACCTTCCTCAATAGTAAATTTGTTTGGTTAGTAGGGAACCAAATGCAACTCAGCAAGAAGACAAGAAAATCACGGAGACAAGGATTTACGTGGTTCGGTGAAGAGTAGCTCCAACCTACGTCCACGTGAGAAAGAGGGTGAATTTTAATACTGTTCGGGGTCGAGACCGACCCGAGCTATAAGTGGAGTAGTGAGTTTACAGAGAGTTTACAACATCTCGGGTCGTATACTAGCCCGTTACAATTCTCTCAATGGTCAAATAACCGACCAATTTTCTCTTTTATCACTAGGTTTATAGTTCTTGATTTCTCTTTAAGTGTTGAATTGACAATTTCTCCTCTTTAAATTTGAGACTTTAACCCATTTATTTAGGCTTCCAAATCTACAATTTCACCGCCCATGACGTCAGCTCATGTCACTGTTATCATTACAGTAAAAACTCTCCTCAACTACCCACAATTCGGCCAATCAAATTAGCCATTTTTCCTGTTACTGCACTGGCCTATGGCGGCCTCTAGCGGCTCTGCTATGCCACCTTCCTGCCACAGCAATGCCCTATGGCGGCTGACAGAGACTACTTCCAATGAAAAAATTTTGCTTCTTCCACAATCATCATTAGCCTTCTAGAAGGATGTCATCTCACTTTAGGGCACACGTCACTTGACACAAGCACATATTGACATGTGATCCTATCTTCATTCCTCGGATAGTCTGTGACAGAGGGATTATATGTATGCAATGACTTCGGCTTGAATAGTTTGGCGAGATTATCTGTGGTCGTCATAATCCATGAGTGGGTGGATTATGGACACGAAATTGGATTTCGTGACGTATAAACCTAAACTTAGATAGTCCCACAATATGAAGTGTACTCGTTGAGCACTTGGGCAACTCGATATGAATAATTATTATTCATAATACTTCATCGGATTAAGTGAATTAATTCGAATCATTTAATCGGTTAAACAATGACACATGCATTAGGGGATTTTGGCCGATCGTAATTATTGTGTATTTGTATTTGATACATAATACGATTAGATACACATTAATTATTCGTCAAATGAGATTTTGACACATGCCAGTAAATATATGTATTTGTTATTTAATGTAAATAAAATACATAGATATAATAATAATTAATTGATAAATTTTTCATAATTGTTATGAAAATGTTTAATTATTATTGGTTACACTTGGCATTAAATTTAATGTTAATGAATGTGTTAAATTTGGATTTTGACTACTTTGACTTTATATTTAATTTATTAAATATTTTTCATTTGTGATAAGTGTTATCATACATGTTAATTATTAATGGTAACTTGTGGCATTATTATTGATATGATTTTGAATCAAATTAATTAATTTACAAAATTCCCAATTTACCCCTTGTAAAGTCGGTCAACAAGGATTTAAATGGGAAAATGTTTTTCATCATCTTCCTAATTTTCTACCACCATTGCGGAGACCTCAAACAAGAAATGGGTTTGAATGTTCCTTTGATGATTCAAAGAAAAGTGAAGGAAAAAACACAAGAAAAGCTTAGGAATTTGAAGATTAAGAGGTAATCTTTAGTCTTCTTAAGTTTGAAATTTGATTTCTTATTCTTGTATTCTTAGAATAGTTCTAGGTTTTCTTTACTTGTTTAGAATTTTGGGCTTTGTGGTTTTGTGGATGAATTGGAAGAGTTTGAAGCATGTGTGAAGTGTAGTGGAAAGAATTATTGTAATTAGTTTCCAATTTGATCATTAGATGATGAGTTGCTATTCTAGAGTGTTATGACCACTCTTATAGCACCTAGAATCGTTCTTGGGTTGTTCATATATGGTGACTTTGGTTGGTGTTATGATTAATTATATTAATCTTGAAAATTTGGATTTAAAGTATGAAAATTGGAATTTTTAGTTTCTGGATCAGATTCTGTAAAATTGGAAATTTTGTGATGAATTTGATTTCATATGAACGTAATGGATGTGTTTTAGGAGTTGGAACAATTTCCGGAATGTGTTTCGGAGTTGAAATAAGTGAAAACGGCAAAAATGGCGTTACCGGGTGACTTTTGAGCCAACCGGGTGACGGCTATCCAAACAGTGAGTTTGTCACTGTTCGGGCAGCACATGAACTGTCCTGAAACTATTGGGGCTGACCTGGGCAGTCCTCATAATTTTTGGGTGGTCGGTTCAGTCGAAAACGTGTTTTGCGTCATTTTGCGGAAAAACGGTTTTCGTAAAAGTTTCGCGATATTTCAACTTATTTATGTTGATATTTGATATTGAATAAATAGGTTTAGGTGAAATATGAATAAATTATTCATATTAGATATTGAATAATTTATTCGGTAATTTGAAAAAATTTTAAATTACGATTTCGCCCGAACCGTGCTCCCGCTGCACCCATTACCAAAAACCCCCAACAAAAATGGTATCAGAGCGGGTCTGATGCTTCATCCTTACATTACTCATGCTTGATATTTGATATATAATCCAATTTTAATGTTCGAACATGCTTGGAATCTATATATGTTTCTTTACTTTTCGGTTCTACACTAACGGAAATGTAACTGAAATTTAATAGTTAAATTGTGTTATGTTTTCTAAGGTAGAATTGAAATATTTAGAAAATAATTTAGATTAAAATTATGCATTTGATGTAGAGTATAGTTTCATGAGGAAAATCCTCGCTTAAAATAAGGCTGTTAAAGTGACGTGTATTGGATACATATTTCTTGGTCCGTCTTGTTAGTACGATTTATGGGTATCTTTCTATAACCGCATCCGAGATCGTGCCAAAGCTGTGAGGGTGTAGGTTATAGAATTATTATACATACCAGTTGTATATTGAAACTGGACAAATTCAAGTGAAAGTGGAAATCCTGAACGTGCCAAAGTTGTCAAGACTACATCGGTAGCTTGAGTTTGTCATTGACAAGTGTAGCCTTGATACGCCTCCTTGTGAACGTGCCAAAGCTATCACAATGAGAAACGGTCAGGACCAAAACCAGGAGTCACTGGTGAGTGATTGACAATGAGTTGTCTACCTAATGAATATACGTAGGCGAGATCGTGCCAAAGATGTGAGTCGAAATATATTCATGGGATAATACTCTCACTATGGAATTCGATTTAATTATTGAATTCCCGTTGTCCATTGGGGATTACGGTATTACATAAAGTAGTGGGAGACACTGTTGGTTAAAAATCCATAGCTTAAGCAGTGTGTAATTTTATGGAAAATTCTGCTTCATTTCCTTTTATTCTATATTGTTTATAGAATTATAATTCTAATCCACTGCATGCTTATTACTTGAATAGGTTTTCTGACTTTACTTATGGTTGCGTAATTCTAGAATAGGTTCTAGAAAGACAGTAGACTTAGATATTGTTAGATTAGTTGAAACCATCGGGAACTGTTGTTCCGATTTTCTTTGAAAATCAAGATGGTTTGTGACTTAGTTACTAAGTCACGGTTAGGTAATCTAAATAGATATTTGTTTTAGGATATTATTCTAGAAAGAATAGTTTCTTATGCAGTAAGAACTGACTTGAATTAGTTCATATATCGAGATTCTTGACTGGCATTAAGAAAACCATTTTAGTATTTGTTTATATTTTAATGATGTTTCTTAGCTTTAGTGACTTTTAAAAGTCACGTGTCTGACACAGTTTGCTAATCAATCATTTACAATTGTTGTGAATAATTGAACGCAAATTATAAAACTAAAGAAAGGAGATGTGTATAGTTGTGTATAGAGAATATCGATTCTCACAATACGACAACTGTAGGTATTGGATATCAGATCTCCCGTCTAGTTAATTAAAATAATATTTAATAACTGTTTTGATATTTGATATCAGAACTTGTGACTATTTGATAGTTACTTGTTCTGTAATAACAGTTGTTTAACATGACTAGTAGTGTCATTAATGAAAATATAAACATTAAGAAAATGTTACGCTAACTAAATAACTTAGAACTGTGCTTTATGAGTTTTAATCACATAAGCATTGGATGCTTGTTCCTTATGGTAAAGGATGGTCTAATACGAGATCAAACCACATATCTTTATCCATTTAATGAATATTGTATTCAGGATATGATTAAATCTCATTTAACCAATGATTGTCATCGGACCACAAGATTTATTAGACTAATACATTGGATGTATGTAGTGTAAGGGTTCTTAGTCCATTCGGGTCGGTCGCAGCGGAAACGCGGGTCGGGGCAGAAATCGTATTTCAAAACTTTTTCAAAATACCGAGTAAATTATTCAATATCTAATATGAATAAACTATTTGGATTTCTCCTAAACCCAAAAACATTACTCACATACATGATCAGATCAGATGAAGTAATGATCCGACCACAAAAGGCCATTGGTCCGATCCGACCACATGAGGTCACGATCCGACCACATGAGGTCATGCCGACCACATGGGGTCATGATCCGACCACACTAGGTCTGACCAGACCTGAGACGACCTTATGAGATCCGACCAGACCAGGTCCGACCAGACGAGGTCCAACCAGACGAAGTCCGACCAGATGAGGTCCGACCAGACCATGGCCGACCAGACGAGGGCCGACCAGACGAGTATTTTACATGCATCATATATACATCCAAATACACAACATATATGAAAAGCCCCAAATTTGGAGTGGGTTATGAACCCTAATTTTTCAATTTCATCAAATTGTCCAATTTCACCAAATTTACAAAATCCAACACTTTAATCCATTCAATACTTCACTAATCAAGCCTCACCACTTTGAAACAACTCTAGAACAATTCTAGGTCACCAAGGAGTGGCTTACTAACTCTAGAATGGCAACTTTGATCTTCAAAGAATCAAAAGTAAAGCTTTGAAACTATTTCAAGCTTACTTACATGCACACATCTTTCATTCAAGTTCACAACAATTAAAACACAAAATATAAGTAAAGAGACAACATCAAAGCAACACAAGATGAAGCTAAGCATGTTAGAAACATTTTTCATGTTGAAAGATTTGAAAGAAAACTTATAAAACCTTGAGATTTCCAAGCTTTTCCTTCATTTCTTCAAACTTTTCTCTCAACCACTTTTGTGTTTCTTTTGTATCTAATGAACTTGTTAAACCCTAAAATTGAAACAAAATAATTTATGTCTCCATCAAATAAGCCTTGGCCGAATATGGTGAGAAGAAATAAATAAATATCTAGATATTTTGCTTTTGTTTCAACTAAAGTTTTAACAACTTGTATAACTTTATCATTAAACCATTTAATGAATTTCTTAAAGTCAACAAAGGCAACCAAAAGCATTTCCATAATTATCACAACTTTAAGATATTTATATTTCAATTAATTTAATCATTTAACAATTAAATAATTAATTAATTATTTAAATAAAAATATATTAAATATATGTATTATATTTACATTAAATATCAAATACATATATATTTATGATATTAGTTAAATATCTCAATTTGACAATTAATTAATATGTATTTCATAAAATCTAACATTAAATGCAAATACACAAAAATTAGGAAATGAATATTAGGTCCCTACACATGTATTTTTCGTTTAACCTTTAAACGACTTACAAATAATCAATATTATTTATAAATGTTGCCCTAGTGCTCTACGAGTATATTTCATTAGTGAGACTCTCTAGATTCAGACATATCCGTCACAAAATCTAATTTCGTGTCCATAATTTACCCACCCGTAAATTATGACGACCACAGATAAACTAGCTGAATCATACAGGTCGAGATCATTGCATACATATAATCCCTCCGTCACAGGTATCCGGATAATCCCAGAGATATAGATGTAAACGTCAAATCTCTATAGGTATTATCTCGTCGACGTTTCTATTAGCAATCTCTAAATAACATTCGGAACTTACTTCCGAAGTTTACTGTGGCCACAGATTTAACAGACTGCTAATCACATATGGACTACATATGCTTTGTACACAGAACTGACGGATCCTATCTTGATACACACAGGATATCCTGAGGATCGGTCCACACCCAACGAACAGGTGGAGGTCTGATCTAAATAGATCGGTGATGTGACTGCCATCTAAGTGTGGAGGATGTCTCATACATCCACAGTGGTATCTCAAGTCGAATGACCACTATGCTACTCAACCCGAGAAGATTCTTATTGACGTTGGTGTACCATCCACTAAGAATCTTCGGTGATTCGTTCAGTGTTTATCCACTATAAACACCTACACATCTATACGAGTCTCCCTAGACTAATGGTTCATTGGGATAAACCATCAGACCAAGTCTTGATATACAACATGTACTGGTCTCAACAGATTTGACTAACCGACCAATGTTAGTAAATCTTGACCAGGAACTATATTTGATAACATACATTTAGCAGTGACACTTCCCAATGTCAATTACAAACTAACTTTGTAACCGTGTACTACCATCTATATTATCGGGCCTTTGTCTAATATATACATATCACTAAACCACATTTAGTTTCAATCTAATCGTAATCAGATCGAATACGTATATAAAAGCAAGAGGTGCAACCATAAATAAGTAATATTATGGAAAAAAATGATTGTTCGTATTCATGAATCAGACATAAATACGGAGCAGATTGGCTCTCTGAGCACCAACCCCAAAAATTTCTCCCACTTAATCTTGTGCTAATCCACGGTATCATATACACATCTCAATGTGCATCGTATACACATAGCCCTCAAAAGCTCACATAGCACCTAAGAGGTAGGCACCAAGAAGTAGGTCCGCTAAAACATAAGGAGTTTGTTAAACAAACCCAATTGTTTCCCATAGCCAGCATCATTTATATTTTGTAGAATCTAAATTATACATTAATATGACTATGATGCTACATCAGTATTGTACTACAACTACTGAGTTGTCCAAGTATTTAGGGATCAAATCCAAAATACTATGCAGACAACCGCAAGCACAACACCAATCCAAAACTTCTAATTTATAAGGTCACTATGCAACTTCATAAGTCAATACTTCATAAGTTGCATCTAATTCCACTGAAACAGTAGAATCATGTGTGACACTCCCACTGCAACTTTTGTGACTCTTCATGACGTAGACTGTCTAACGTCATAATTAGTCTCAAAACTAATATGACCCTAATGGTTGCAGACTGTATTCTCCATGAATTAGAAACTCGTTCTTAATATCTCAAAGATCACAAAGAACGTGTTTCAAGATCCATCATATGGTCTATAGGATATCAAAATAACTCGTAACAATTATGATTAAATCGATATCTTTAATCGCACATAAGAAAGTATTCATTATGTCATCATCAAATGATACATAAGATTGATTAGATATTCTAATCAATATTTCTTTCGGAAAAGGAATCATCTTTTACGAAAGATGAATACTATATACAAGACACACATTAACTGTCAAACAGTTATACTAACTGTCATACAGATAGCCTTGTTGTTTCTTTTATTAGATCATATCTAATGCACGACTAATAGGAGTATCTCAAAAGTCTCTTAGTTTTATATCTTATATAAAACTTTATATCAAATATAACAGAGACTACTCCAACTGCTTTCACGGAGTAAAGAAGACTTAGGTAAACCTTTTACCTTTAGAAAAATCTCATCATTACTATAATAATGATAATGTTGTTAGGATATATAACACTAGAAAGTAATTTGTACGCTCCCACTAACCCTTCAATCACATATGTATTCTCTATACTTTGACAAGATCAGATAATCTGACTGATATCAAAAATAGAGAACACGAATTTCTGGAAGACTTATCCGAGTCTACAATAGGCTCTATAAGCTAGCACACTAAACTGCAATCTCAGCAGAACACAAACTCTAGGGCCATTTCAGAATGAACTCTTCAAACAAAGAAATCACAACTGATCTCTTATCTGAATAAGTCATTCAAAAAATGACATTTTGCATTCTTTAGCTAAAATGTACAGTTTAATATCAACATTAACCAATATATCTTTAATTGTTCAATTAGCGTGACTAGATACAAGTTTTCTCAGAATCTACAATAAATTGCTGAGTATAACTTTTCTCACTGTCATACTATAAAGGTCAAACCTTTAATAAGCTCACACTGCTTTCGCTGCGCAAACAATTAACACATATCATGAACTAATTCATAATGAAAGCTTAATCAAGTTCAAAACTTGATCGTAGTAAGCTATGAACAATCTTAGATCTATGGTTCAATGATGAACTTCCAGAATCGATATCAAATATTGCTTCCATTATAAGTTATATGATAATTTTCTTCGGTAAGAAAACAACAGAACCATTAAGTATCAAATACTCGTAAATGATTCTGATATCCTATTAGACTTATATAGAAGATGTATAAGGGTTGTTTCATCTTATTAATTACGTAGTTCCATTTATAATTTATCATTCTCACATTTGACTTCAATAAGTCAAGTCTTTTCTACAATAGTTAACATCTGATGTTACACACCAAGTAATAAAACGATTTTATTACTTATGATCGTAGGAAAGATATTCTATCAAATATAATACAATATTCTATTAAACAGAATAAACGATAAACTTTTACTTATACCTCCGAGGTGTAAGTAATTTCCATTATATAACTATTATATAAAAGAAATATTCAAATCTCAAACTTTTCAAGATTCAGATCTTCTACCTATACATATCATATATGTAACTGTAGAAAATAATGGAACCAAAATTAAAAAGATGAACTAGTGTTACTGGAGCATATCCCTAAGAGCATTGAAACTAATTCGGTAACATTCAATATCAAACGAATCAAATCATATAAGATTCGACTGCTCCACTACTCAATTCCATCAAGATGGAATCATGGAAGAATAGTATTGAATAAGAATCATATCACTGAATAACCTTAGAACTAATTGATTTAAATTCATATGTTTGATCATATCAAAGATCTTTGAACAGTTCAAAGACATATAATGAATTTTAAGGATAGAGTTATCATAAAACTTCAGATTGAATATATTTGAACAAGTCAAAATGTTCAACCTACGTTTCATCAGAACAGATTGAAAGTTCTTGATCATTTCAAGACGTTCAATATGTGTTCTTTCGGAAACACGTAACCAAGTTATGACAATTCATAAACTAAGTTACGAAGTAAATAAAACTACCTTAAGCAATTATAATTCATTAAACTATATACATCTAATGTATCAGTTTAATAAATCTGGTGGTCCAATGACAAATCATTGGTTAAACGAGATTTAATCACCTTCCCGAATACAATATTCATTAAATGGATAAGGATATGTGGTGTGATCTCGTATCAAACCATCCTTTACCATACGGAATAAACATATAATGCTTAAGTGATTAAACTAATAAAGCACCGTTCTAAATTATTTATTTTACCGAATAATTTTTCTTAATATTTATCTCTACGTCAATGACACTACTAGTTGTATTTAAAATATATATATAACAACTGTTTATTAAGAACAAGTAACTATCCAATAGTCGCAAGTTCCGATATCAAATATCAAAACAATTGTTAACTGATATTTTAAATAACTTAGACGAGAGATTTGGTATCCAATACTTATAGTTGTTGTATTGTAAAAACCGATATTTTCTATACACAACTATACTCATCTTCTTTCTATAGCTTTACGATTTGCCTTCAAATATTCACAACAATTGCAAAAAATTGATTAGCAAATTGTGTCAGACACATTTCCTCTAAAGGTCATTAAAGCTAAGAAACGTCATTACTAGATAAACAAATACCTAATGGGACTTTCTTAATGCCAGTCAATAATTTCGAGACATGAACTAATTCAAGTCAATTCTTACTGCATAAGAAACTATTCTCTCTAAAGTATTATATCCTAAAAGGGATAGTTATCTAGATTATCTGTCGTGACTTAGAAACTAAGTCACTAACCATCTTGATTTTTCAAGAAAATCGGAACAACAGTTCCTGATGGTTTAGACCAATCTAATAATATCCTAGTCTAATAGTATTAGAACCTATTCTAGAATAACTGAAACCAAGAGTCAAGTCATATAACATATCAAAATATTTGTGCAGTAAATAAATGTTCAATTCTATATAAATAATAGAATAAGGAAACAAACAAGCGGAAATTTCATAATAATACACACTACCAAAGTTATGGAATATTTTAAACTTAGCAGTGCCTCCCACTATTTTACGTAATACCGTAATCCCCAACGGAAAAACGAGAATTCAATAATTAAATCGAATTCCATAATGGGAAGTGGACCCCATGAATATATTTCGACTCACAGCAGAGGCACGGTCTCGCCTACGTATATTCACAGATAGACAACTGTATGGGTTTTTAGGGGCTAAATCCGGTAACGCATCAGAAGCGGTGGAAAAATCAGATTTTCCGATTTCAAAAATTTTTCTCGGATTAATTAAATAAACATATTTATTTAATTATCCAATAATCAAATTATGAAAATAAAATTCAATAAATCATATTTAAGTGAATTTACCGAATTACCCTTACTTGATATTTTTGTCCATTTTAGTCCGAAATTGATTAAATCAATTTTGAATGATTCTAAATCATTTCTAAGATGAACTTAGTATGTTCAAAACATTAAAACACCAAGGCAACCAAAATCCCCAAATTTCCCTCACTTGGCCGAGAGCCTCCATTAGGGGGGGTTTGTGCATTTTGTCATTTCATGCATCAAAACACATCAAGATGTAATCCAATCAACATGAAACTTTATATGCATCATATACACATCCAAATACACAACATAAATGAAAACCCCAAATTTGGAATTGGTCATGAACCCTAATTTTTCAATTTCTTCAAATTGGACAAATTAGACCAAATAGTTTAAATCAATTACTTTAATCATCATTCTTTCATCCAATCAAAGTCTCTAACACAATGAAACAACTCAAGATCAAATCTAGGTCATCTAAGAGTGGGTCAACAACTCTATATTAGCAACAAGATTTCCAAAACCTTAAAAGAATGTTTACAACTACACTAGTCACAAGCTTCCATCATTACACATGCTCAACACTTCCACCAAACTTCCATTCATCAAAAAAATCAAAGAATAAAGAAAATAATAACTTAATAACATCACAAGATGTAGCCTATATCATAAGGAACATTTTCTTATCTAATAGTAAGTTGAGAAAACTTACTAAATCCAAGCCTTTCTTTGGTTTTTTTCTTTTCTTCTTCACAAGCTTCTTTGGTTTTATTTTAATGGAGTTTTTGTAAAAGTGTATTAGGTTAGAAAGTGAAATGAAATGAAAACAATATATACTTGTTACACTTTAGCCTTGGCCGAATTGGCCAAGCCAAATACAAGAATATTAATTTCATTTTCATTTAACATAAATTTGATCAACTTGATTTAAATATTAAATAACACTTTATATATATTTATATTAAGTCAACAAAGGCAACTTAATCATTTAAACCAAATATCCAAATGTTAAGATATTATATTTTAATTAATTTAATCATTTAATAATAAATTAATTAAATACAAATATATAAAACATATTATTATATTTACATTAAATATCAAATACATATATTCATTTAGGATATTAGTCAAATATCTTAATTTGACTATTAATTAATGTGTATTTAAATTAATCAAGTATTAAATGTAAATACACAATAATTAATCAAATGACTATCGGGTCCCTTTAGCATGTATTTTGCGTTTAACCTTTAAACGACTTTATAAATAATCAATATTATTTATATTTGTTGGTCTAGTGCTCTACGAGTATATTTCATTATTGAGACTCTCTAGATTCAGGTATATCCGTCACGAAATCAAATTTCATGTCCATAATTTATCCACCCGTAAATTATGACAATCACGGATAATCTCGCTGAACCATACAGGTCGAGGTCCTGGCAAATGTATAATTCCTCCGTCACAGGTATCCGGATAAATCCCATAGATATAGATGTAAACCTCAAATCTCTATGGGGATTATCCAGTCGACTATTCTATTAGCAATCTCTAAAAGAATGTTTAGAACTAGCTTCTAAACTTTACCACGGGCCCATGGTTTTATCTGATTGCTAATCATATGGACTACCTATGCTCTGGTACACAGAACTGACGGATACTATCTTGATACACATAGAACACCCTGAGGATCTATCTACACCCAACGAACAGGCGGAGGTCTGATCTAAATAGATCGGTGACGTGAATGCCATCTAAGTATAGAAGATGTCTCATGTGCCCACAATGGCATCTCAAGTCTAAGAATCACAAGTGCTACTCAACCCAAGAAGATTCTTATTGACGTTGGTGTACCATCCATTAAGAATCTTCGGTGAGTCGTTCAGTGTTTATCCGCAATAAACACCTACACGTCTATACTAGTCTCCAAGACTAATGGTTCATTGAGAAACCATTGGAATCATATATTCCAGTATACGACATGTACTAGTCTCAACGGGTTTACTATACTGACCAAGTAGTGTAAAACCTTGACCAGGAACAGTCTGAGAATGACAACATCATGATACTACTCAATGTCAGTTGCGACGCTTTTGCAACAGTACCATGACTAATCATTCTAAGGTCATTACGTCTTTACCATATAAAAAGATAGATTTTATTATAGAAACTGCATATATTATTCATAATAATAATGTTTTACAAAAGTATTCAAAAGAAATACAACCGGGAATTGGAGCTATGAGCACCAACCCCAACAAAATCTCTCACTTGCTCTAGTGCCAATAACGATTGTATCTAATACCCATTGACTCCACGTGTTTATCAATCAACTTCGAAGGTATGGCCTTCGTCAACGGGTCTGCTACATTATCTTCACTCGGTACCTTGCACACGACAATATCCCCTCGCGACACAATCTCTCGAATGATGTGGTACTTGCGTTCCACATGCTTCGACTTCTGATGCGCCATCGGTTCCTTTGCTTGCGCAATGGCTCCAGTATTATCACAGTATAATGGAATCGCATTCTCGATACTTAGGATAACTCCCAATTCTGTGATAAATTTCTTTATCCACCAAGCCTCTTTTGCAGCTTCAGAAGCTGCAATATATTCCGCCTCAGTGGTGGAATCTGCTGTCGATCTCTGTTTGGAACTCTTCCAACAAACTGCACCTCCGTTGAGGGTAAAGACAAATCCAGATGTAGACTTTCTATCATCGAGATCCGATTGGAAATCGGAGTCTGTATACCCATTAACCTGCAGTTTGTTTCCTCAATAAATTATTAACTTATCATTGGTACCTTTAAGATACTTTAGGATATGTTTAATGGCCATCTAATGGTCATTACCTGGATTGGACTGATATCGACTAGTTACGCTAACAGCGAAACTGATATCAGGCCTCGTACATAACATGGCATACATTATGCTACCCAAACACGAAGCATAAGGTTGGTTAGACATTCTAACCTTCTCATCTTCTGTTTGTGGACACATATTCTTGGAAAGATGAATCTCATGTCTGAACGGTATATTGATGTCTTACAGTTACCAAAACTATACCGTTCCAAGATCTTATCTATGTACGTTGATTGGGATAACCCAATCAGCCTCATTTGTCTATCTCTATAGAGTTTTATCCCTAAAACATAGGAAGCTTCTCATAGGTCCTTCATGGAGAAATTCTTACAGAGGTATGCTTTGACGCTTTGTAACATACCTAAATCATTCCCAATGATTAGGATGTCATCAACATATAGGACTAAAAATACGACCATGCTCCCACTGGCCTTCTGATACACACAGGATTCTTCCGAATTCTTGAGAAAACCAGACGATCTAATAATCTCGTCGAATCGAAGATTCCAACTTCGTGAAGCTTGTTTAAGTCCATAAATGGACTTCTTAAGCTTACATACCATGCCCGAGTTTTCGCTGGACACAAAACCTTACGGCTGTTCCATATAGATTTCTTCATCAAGAAATCCATTTAGAAAAGCCGTTTTGACATCTATTTGCCAAATCTCGTAGTCATGATACGCAGCTATAGAAAGCAAAATCTGAATAGACTTAAGCATTGCTACTGGTGAAAAAGTTTCATCGTAGTCGACGCCATGTCACTACGTGTAACCTTTTGCTACCAGTCGGGCCTTGTAAGTTTCAACCTTACCGTCAGGCCTGCACTTCCTCTTGTAAACCCATTTACAACCGATAGGAACAATTCCTTCGGGAAGCGAAATCAAGTCCCAAACTTGATTCTCATTCATTGAGTCTATCTCGGATTTCATGGCACTTTGCCATTTCACGGAGTCGATGTCCAACATCGATTCTCTATAGGTGAAAGTATATGTCTCTTCAACTAAGAACATCCAGATTCTTTTCTTGTATCAAATACAAGCGTTCAGGAGGTCTAGATACACTTTCCGACCTACGGAGTGTGTGTGTTGAAGGTCTTTCATCTACTTGAACTTCAGGTTCCTCCGTTAGTTCATTGTTTTCAGGTTGGACTTCATCAAGCTCAACTTATCTATGATTACCACCTTCTGACAAAAATTCTACTTCTAGAAATTTTGCGAAGCGAGCTACGAACACATTTCGATGCTCGATATCATAGAACAGATATCCCCTCGTATTCGAAGGATATCCAACAAACATAAACTTTTACCCTCGAGGCAAAAGCTTATCTTGCTGAGTCACCCTGACATAGGCAGGACAACCCCAAACCTTAATATAATTAAGATTTGGTCTCCTACCGAACCATATCTGATACGGAGTCGTAGGAACAGCTTTTGAAGGAATCTTGTTCAAAAGATGTGCGGCTGTTAAGAGAGAGCAGCCCCATAAGTAATAGGGCAAATCTGTGAAACTCAACATTGATCGGACCGTATCCAATAAAGTCCGATTTCTCCTCTCAGACACTCCATTGTGCTGTGGAGTACCTAGAGGAGTATATTGAGCGAGAATCCCATTCTTCTTCATATAATCCATGAACTCACCACTTATATATTCGCCGCCTCGATCAGATCGAAGGCATTTAATATATTTACCAGTTTGTTTTTCTACTTCATTTCGGAACTCTTTGAACTTTTCAAAGGTTTCTGATTTATGTCGCATCAAATAGACATAACCGCATCGTGACAGATCATCGGTAAAGGTAACGAAGTATGAATAACCACTGTGAGCAGTTTGACTTAGTGAACCACATACATCAGAATGTACGAGTTCCAGTAAGTTAGTGGCGCGGTGTCCAACACCAGAAAATGGGGCTTTGGTCATCTTACCCTGAATACAGGATTCACAAGTTGGATAGGATTCAATGGTAAGATCTGGTATCAAACCATTCCTAACCAATTGGGTAAGGCGTTTAACGCCAATGTGACCAAGCCTCATGTGCCAAAGTTCAGTATTATTAATTACAGGTAAACTACGTTTATTAACTCCAGTATTTAATATATCTTTTGAAGTTTGCAATGTATAATGACTATGCTGGTTTGGACAACAATGATCTGAATATATTACTATCATATAAATATAAAGAAATGTTCTTAATATTAATACAAAAGCCTCATGTATCCAATACAAAAAGTGATATAATATTAGCTACACATCCAGGTACAAAATGGCATTCATTTAACAAAAGTGTCTCATTCGGCAATGAGATCTCGCATACTCCCACTGCAACTGCATCCAAAAGTCTCCACTCCCGAACCGACCGCAACTGCATCTCCCCGGGCTTCAGCCTCCTACTTTCCTTCAGCACCTGCCGCAACGAATTGTAAATGTGAATGGCACAAGCAAAATCTAAAATCCAGTTGGATGTAACGGCTTCACAAGCCAAAAATAAATCAATAACTGGAAAAATAAATGTACCTGATGTAGATGCTCTATCTCTCCTCAGCTGGGCGATGTAATCAGGACAGTCATTTTCCATGCAATGCCCGACTTTGCCGCAGTGGTGGCATTTGTCTTCAGAATCCCTCTTGGGCTTAGCAATCTTCGCCTGTTGTGGAGGACCAAAAGCCTTTTTCTTCTTTCCTTTCTTCTTCTTTCCCTTGGACCATCCTTAGGAAGAAGCAGAAAGAAGAGAAGTAGATCTAGGAGGGCGAGTCGGTACTCCATTCTTAAGGTTCTCTTCTGCCGTGAGCAACATCCTATGTAGCTTCTGGTAGGTACAGACAGTCACATTCATGTTGAAGAACATCACGAACTGGCGATATGAAGCTGGAAGCGAACCAAGAATGACACTCCTACCGAGAATGTCATTCAAGATGAGGTTATGTTGCCTCAATTGATCGATCAAATCAATCATCTGAAGAACATGTGGGCTAACATCTTGCCCCTCATCCAGATGCGCATGGAACAGTTCCATTGCGACTTTGTGAACAATCACTTGTTCTTGGTTCTCAAACGATTGTCTCAATCGCGTCATCATACTATACGAATCTAGCATACCATAGTATTGTTTCTTGAGTTTCGGAGACAGTGAACTAAGGATGTATGATTTAACCCTTAAATCATCATCCTTCCAAGTTTCAAAAACTTGGCGTTCCTCCTCTGAAGCATCCGCACCCACAGCAAGGGGCAACGGACCCTCAAGAACATATCCCAGCTTTTCGGAATCGAGGACAATCCTCAAATCCAATTCCCAGTCAGCGAAGTTCTCAGCGCCTTTCAGTTTGTTCTCATCAAGCATACGCGCAAACTGATTTGTGGATTGTGCCGCCATCGCCAATCTATCATATAGATCACGAAAAACGGTTAGCATAAATTAAGCAGTTTCATATAATATCAAAAGAATAAACTAGATCATGGATTTTTAATCTAAAAAATGCCTCTCCCACTAAATCATGCAATAATGTAGTCCCCAAAAGAATACAAAGATTTAATATTTAAATTAAATACAAATAGTGAAAAGTGGATCCCGTGAATATATTTCAGCTCACAGCAGAGGCACGGTCTCGCCTACGTATATTCATCAGGTAGACAGCTCATTTGTCAATCACTCAATAGTGACTCCTGGGTTTCTGGTTCTGGTCGTTTCTCGTTGTCGCTGCGAAGGCAGGCCCACAAGGAGACGTACCAAGGTTAAACTCGTCAATGATAAACTCAAGTTACTTACGTAATCCTGACAGCTAGGGCATGTTCAGAATTCCGCTTTCGCTTGAATTTATCTAGTATCTGATATACATCCGGTATAAATAAATCTCTATCGGCTACACCCTCAAAGCAGAGGCACGGTCTCGGGTGTAGTCACAGAGAAGTATTCATAAACCGTATTGACAAGACGGACCAAATAACATGCATCAAATACATAATTACATTAAAACCTTATTAATCAGGGATTTTCTGCTAAGTGTCATACACCCTAAATCTAACCAAATTAGATCATAATAAGCATGTATAAAGTCAAGAAAACATGATTAAACATTGATTTAATTAAAGCTAATCATTTTAGGGGGCCTAGAATTAGACTTTCTCTGATACCATTTTGTATGGGTTTTTAGGGGCTAAATCCGGTAACGCAGCGGAAGCGGTGGAAAAATCAGATTTTCTGATTTCAAAAATTTTCTCAGATTAATTAAATAAACATATTTATTTAATTATCCAATAATCAAATTATGAAAATAAAATTCAATAAATCATATTTAAGTGAATTTACTGAATTACCCTTACTTGGTATTTTTGTCCATTTTAGTCCGAAATTGATTAAATCAATTTTGAATGATTCTAAATCATTTCTAAGATGAACTTAGCATGTTCAAAACATTAAAACACCAAGGCAACCAAAATCCTCAAATTTCCCTCACTTGGCCGAGAGCCTCCATTATGGGGGGTTTGTGCATTTTGTCATTTCATGCATCAAAACACATCAAGATGTAATCCAATCAACATGAAACTTTATGTTAAAAATGAAAATGAAATTAATATTCTTGTATTAGCATAACATGGCATACATTATGCTACCCAAACACGAAGCATAAGGTTGGTTAGACATTCTAACTTTCTCATCTTCTGTTTGTGGACACATCTTCTTTGAAATGGTTCTTAGTCCATTCAGGTCAGTCGCAACGAAAACGCGGGTCGGGGTAGAAATCGTATTTCAAAACTTTTTCAAAATACCGAGTAAATTATTCAATTTCTAATATGAATAAACTATTTGGATTTCTCCTAAACCAAAAACATTACTCACATATATGATCAGATCAGATGAAGTAATGATCCAACCACAAAAGGTCATTGGTCCGACCATATGAAGTCATGGTCCAACCACATGAGGTCACGATCCGACCACATGAGGTCATGCCGACCACATGGGGTGATGATCCGACCACACAAAGTCCGACCAGACCAGAGACGACCTTATGAGATCCGATCAGACCAGGTGCGACCAGACTAGGTCCGACCAGACGAGGTCCGACTAGACGAGGTCCGACCAGACCATGGCCGACCAGACGAGGGCCGACCAGATGAGTATTTTACATGCATCATATACACATCCAAATACACAACATATAGGAAAAACCCCAAATTTGGAGTGGGTCAAATTGTCCAATTTCACCAAATTTACAAAATCCAACACTTTAATCCATTCAATACTTCACCAATCAAGCCTCACCACTTTGAAACAACTCTAGAACAATTCTAGGTCACCAATGAGTGGCTTACTAACTCTATAATGGCAACTTTGATCATCAAAGAATCAAAAGTAAAGCTTTGAAACCATTTCAAGCTTACTTACATGCACACGTCTTTCATTCAAGTTCACAACAATTAAAACACAAACTATAAGTAAAGAGACAACATCAAAGCAACACAAGATGAAGCTAAGCATGTTAGAAACATTTTTCATGTTGGAAGATTTGAAAGAAAACTTACAAAACCTTGAGATTTCCAAGCTTTTCCTTCTTTTCTTCAAACTTTTCTCTCAACCACTTTTGTGTTTCTTTTGGATCTAATGAACTTGTTAAACCCTAAAATTGAAACAAAACAATTTATATCTCCTCCAAATAAGCCTTGGCCGAATATGGTGAGAAGAAATAAATAAATAAATATCTAGATATTTTGTTTTTGTTTCAATTAAAGCTTTAACAACTTGTATAACTTTATCATTAAACCATTTAATGATTTCTTTTAAGTCAACAAAGGCAACCAAAAGTATTTCCATAATTATCACAACTTTAAGATATTTATATTTCAATTAATTTAATCATTTAACAATTAAATAATTATTTAATTATTTAAATATAAATATATTAAATATATGTATTATATTTATATTAAATATCAAATACATATATATTTATGATATTAGTCAAATATCTCAATTTGACAATTAATTAATATGTATTTCATAAAATCTAACATTAATGCAAATACACAAAAATTAGGAAATGACTATTAGATCCCTACACATGTATTTTTCGTTTAACCTTTAAACAACTTACAAATAATCAGTATTATTTATAAATATTTCCCTAGTGCTCTACGAGTATATTTCATTAGTGAGACTCTCTAGATTCAGACATATCTGTCACAAAATCTAATTTTGTGTCCATAATTTAACCCACCCATAAATTATGACGACCACAGATAAACTAGCTGAATCATACAGGTCGAGATCATTGCATACATATAATCCCTCCGTCGCAGGTATCCGGATAATCCCAGAGATATAGATGTAAACATCAAATCTCTATAGGTATTATCCCGTCGACGTTTCTATTAGCAATCTTTAAATAACATTCGGAACTTACTTCCGAAGTTTACTGTGGCCACAGATTTAACAGACTGCTAATCACATATGGACTACCTATGCTTTGTACACAGAACTGACGGATCCTATCTTGATACACACATGATATCCTGAGGATCGGTCCACACCCAATGAACAGGCGGAGGTCTGATCTAAATAGATCGGTGACGTGACTGCCATCTAAGTGTGGAGGATGTCTCATACATCCACAATGGTATCTCAAGTCGAAGGACCACTATGCTACTCGACCCGAGAAGATTCTTATTGACGTTGGTGTACCATCTATTAAGAATCTTCGGTGATTCGTTCAGTATTTGTCCTCTATAAACACCTACACGTCTATACGAGTCTCCCTAGACTCATGGTTCATTGGGATAAACCATCAGACCAAGTCTCGATATACGACATGTACTGGTCTCAACAGATTTGACTAACCGACCTGTGTTAGTAAATCTTGACCAGGAACTATATTTGATAATATACATTTAGCAGTGACACTTCCCAATGTCAATTACAAACTAACTTTGTAATTGTGTACTGCCATCTATATTATCGGGCCTTTGTCTAATATACATATCACTAAACCATATTTAGTTTCAATCTAATCGTAATCAGATAAAATACGTATATAAAAACAAGAGGTGCAACCATAAATAAGTAATATTATGGAAAAAATGATTGTTCGTATTCATGAATCAGACATAAATACGGAGCGGATTGGTGCTCTGAGCACCAACCCTAACATGTAGTTTAATGAATTAGAAATTGCCTTAGATAGTTTTCTTTACTCTGTAACTTTGTTAATGATTTGTCATTACTTAGTTATGTGTTTTTAGTAGAGAATATGTTGAACGTCTTGAATTGTTCGAGAACTTTCAATATGTCTTTGATGAAACATGGATAGAATATTTTAAATGGTTCAAAGATATTCTATTTGAAGTATTGAAAGCTATAACTTTAAAAATTCATTGTGAGTCTTTGAATTGTTCAAAGAAGTTTGATATGATCAAACACATGAATTTAAGGCAATTAGTTCTAAATTTATTTAATGAATATGATTCTTACTCGATATTAAACTTCCATGATTCCATCTTGATGGAATTGGTCAGTGGGAGTAATTGAATCTTATATGATTTGATTCGTTGATATTGAGTGTTACCAAATTATTTTTCAATACTCTTGGGGTTATACTCCAGTAACACTAATTCATCCATTTAATTAAGGTTCCATTCGATCCTACAGTTACATATATGATATGTGTAGTAGAAAATTTGAATCTTGAAAAGTTTGAGATTTGAAACTTTCTTTTGTATAATGGTTATATAATTGAAAGTACTTATGCATGGGAGGTACAAGTAAGGTTTATCATTTATTCTATTTAATAGAATATCTTTTCTACGATCCCGAGAATTAAAATTGTTTTGTTACTTTGTGGTTGACATTGGATGTTGACGATTGCAGAAAAGATTTGACTTATTAAAGTCAAATGTGAGAGTTATAAACTGCAATGGAACTACATAATTAATAATATGACATGACCCTTAGACATCTTCCATATAAGTTCAATAGGATGTCAGAATCATTTACAAAGTATTTGATACTTAATGATTTTGTTGTTTTCTTATCGAAGAAAATTATCCTAAAACTTATAGTGGGAGCGATATTTGATATCAATTCCGGAACTTAACATTGAACCATAGATCTAAAATTATTCCTAGCTTACTACGATCAAGTTTTGACCTTGATTGAGCTTTCAGTATGAATCGTTCATAAAATGTGCAAATTATTTGCGCAGCAAAAGCAAAGTGAGCTCGATAAAGGTTTGACATTTATAGTATGACAGTGAGAAAAGTTATATTCAGTGATCTATTGTAGATTCTGAGAAAACTTCTCTCAAGTTGCACTAATTGAACAATTAAGATCTGTTGGTTAATGTTGATATTAAACTATGTATTTTGGCTAAAGAATGCAAAGTGGCGTTCTTGAGTGTTTTCTTCGAATGAGAGATCCGTCGTGATTTCTTTGTTTGAAGAGTTCATTCTAGAATGGCCCTAGAGTTTGTATTCTGCTAAGATCACAGTTTGATATACTAGCTTATGGAGCCTATTGTAGACTCAGATAAGCTTTCCGAAAATTTGTGTTCTCTGATTTTGATAACAGTCAGATTGTCTGGTTTTATCAAAGTATAAGGAATACATATTTTTCAGTAGGGTCAGTGGAGCGTACAATTTTTTACTAGTATTGTTTATCCTAAGTATTCTTTTCTCCGTGTTAGCAGTGGGAGTAGTCTCTGTTATATTTGATATAAAGTTTTATATAAGATATAAACTGAAAGACTTGTGAGATACTCATATTAGTCGCATATTAGATGTGATCTAATAAAGGACATGCAAAAGACTATATGTATGACAGTTAGTATAATTTTTTGACAGTTAACGTGTCTTTTATATATAAAGTATTCATCTTTCGTAAATGATGATTCATTTTCGAAAGAAAGATTGATTAGAATGTCTAGTCGATCTTATGCATCATAAGATGATGGCGTAATGAATAATATATTATGTGCGATTAAAAATATCAATTTAATCGTAATTGTTGTTGGAATGTATGCCCTAGAGTTATATATGATGTAAACGTCTTTATGTGTTTTGAAATAAAACGATGCATTATTCATTTATCAAAGTGTTTGTTTAATTTTCGCATATTATAAATTATCTTGAATACCCTAATTATTTATGTACCTCCAGACTTAGTGTATGAGTGTCATGCATAAGAGGATTTAAGTCTGAAGTTAGTAATCTTAAATAGTCCATAGAGAGCAAACAAAACGGGTACTTTGTTTGTCGTTTATCTATATCTGCGGTCCATTCTATATTTGTATGGCGACCTTGATCCGGGATCGTCCATATAGAGACATGAGAATGGAGGCACCTTGTATGATGTGATCATATAGGACTGGATCCAGATGGAAATGACATTCTTTTAATATCCGTTAAACAAAAAAAGTCATTTTGATCTACTATATGGTCATATATGGATTGATATTAATCATGAGTGTACTACGAACTCCTGCATGGCAGGCTATGTCCTTTGATTTACAAAGGTGAGGTTGGTGTAGTAGTCTCGACCAATAGCTACGTACTTTGGGGGCATGGTCTGTTCTGTAGCTGGGAACGTTTTACATAGACATGGAGTTCACTCCTTCTTGCGATAAGTAGATGAGTATCTTTCTTAAGGGTTTATTAAGTACTTGAACGATTCTTTCTATTACGAATGGAAAGATTAAAATTCATAATGGTTATGAATAAATCGTTCATTAGAGATTCAATGGTGCTTAAGGTAAAAATAATTAGAGGGGTATAATGGACATTATGACCCAGCTCTAATTACGTGATACTCGTGAAGGGTCAATTCATATATAATGACTATATCGATGGACACCGACTTGGTTCGGCTTAATATATCATCTGCGGCAACGAGAGTGCAACTTCGGTTTTTAGTGGAATAACCCGGAGTTAATAATTCAGAATATTTAATTAAGAGCTTAATTAATATTTCGAGATTATTGGAGTTCGGAACCGTATGTCCATTTTGTCCCTGTGCTAGCTCAATTTACAATAGCAGATTTAATATAATTGGATGGTCCAATTATATACTCACATATGCATAAATATTATTAATATGATTAATAATATTATTTGTCACACTTGGAACTATATATTAAAAGTTAATATATGGTTAATATAATAAATGATTATATGATAAATATTTATTATTTTTAAATTATATTTAATATAATTTAAATGAAGGCTAATATAGGAATTCCAAATTTGGGTTTTGGAAACCCTTGAATTAAATTTGGAAGTTACACATTTATTAAAGGTGGTAACTCTTTAACTTTGTAACATATATTTCAATTATGGAATTGAATGCCTAATGTACAAAAAAAAATTTATTATTCCTTGTGGTGGCCGATTTCTTCATGTAATAAAGGGAAGAGTTTTATTTTTTTGGAAATAATAAATTCTTGGTATTATTTTGGAAGTTATGACTTTCAAAAGGTTAATTAAATATTTATTTTTGTAACATATATTGGCTTTATGGAAAGTTAATATTAGAGTTACAAAATTAATATTTTTTATATGCCTTGGCCGAAAATATGGATGGAGGGAAGGCTTAGGGTTTTGTTTTATTTTGTAAAATTAAACCCTAAGTATAAAAAGGAAAATATGAATTTTCTTTTCCTAAGCCTCTCATTTGCAACCCTAGCCACCTTTCTTCATCTTCTCCATTCTCTCAAAAGTTGAGAAACTAAAAAGAAGAAAAATAAAAATATATTGCTTGTGACAAAATTCTCTTAAGTGTTTACGGATTTAATTTGTGTGAGTCAAGCCCACACTTATTTCCGTTGGTTGTGAGACACAGTAAGGAAGACCTTGTGGTGTTGAAAAAAAAATCATTCTCTTCATCTATTACATCTCACGGCAGTGAGGTGTCTCATTGTTCTCATTGCCGCACCATACACAAGAGTAATGGGGTTCGGTTTGAATTTTATTTAATCCAGAATTTTAGGAAACACTAGGGGTAATTTTGGGGCTGTGTTAGGACTGATTTTTGAGTGAAAAATCAGACCTGAAACATCTTTGTTATTCATGAAAATCAGGGGCTGATTTGAGTGCAGTTCGAGTGCATAACGGGTCCAAAACAGTCAAATATTTCACTGCAGTTCGGGGGCTGTTCGGGGACTATTTCAATGGCATTCCGGGGCTGAAATATTTTCTGAAACAGAAGCAAAATTTCAGTATACCTGCTAGTCAGATTCGGCATTCATAGGAGAAGGGCAGAAAAAAATTTCAAGTCTGATCCGTGAGCCTTACACGCTTCCGCCGCGCGAGGAAAGTGTTTCCTACTATTGGCATCGAGAGCGAGGTTGAAAAGTGTTCTTAACCCTTCTCTTTTTCATTTAAAGTTTCTATTTTTTATATATTTATATGAGTTATAAATATGATATGCATGTTTAGATGAGTGGGCACAAAATAATGTTCATATGATGAATGTTTTTATTATTTCATGTGATGAATGGATTTTGCATTGGTCGTAAATTTTTCAGGCTCTTATTTTTGTAGTTGGTTTTGTTTTTGGGATGTAAGGCCATAAGGCCATTGTTTACAATTGTTGTAATTTTATTTTCCAATGTAAAATTTCAATCATTGTAATTTGGAGCACCGAAGTCGCAAAAGGAGCCAACACCACCTTGAAGCTGGATTTGAAGACCAAAGGATGCCTTGGTATATTTGATGTACTAATTAGATTAGTATAGGAAAAATAAGAGCTCAGTCAATGCAAAAATAATTTTATTTTATATGTATGTTTATTTCGAATTGTTTGAATAACATGTCATGTAGCTTAGGGTGCCTACTCTTGCATTTCACATGCCATAACATGTTTTAGATGCATTATCATTGTAGACATGAAATATGAAATTATGTGATTTAAAATGTTTAAATTAGATTATGATATGCATGATAAATTCTAATATATTGGGCTTAATTATTAGAATTAAGCCCAATAAATTCTTTAAATTGGATTTATGGTTTAAAATTTGAATTCTAATATATTAGGCTTAATTATTGCATAATAAATTCCATTGGTATATAGGATGGAAACTTGGATATAAATTCCATAGCTGAATCCGATGGACGATAATATAGTCTGCACTCGGGAAACAATTCCACGTATCATTGGATTTTATGACGCACTATGATTAATTAAATTGTTTAATACAAATTTTGACCTTTTAGGATTCTAAAATTTTAAACCTATTAGTGTTCTAGTATTTTAAGAGTTAAAATATAATAGGTCACTAATATCACTCTAATTAAATTAGTTTAATAAATTAATACAATTAGTAGAGACTAATGGAAAATTAGTGATATAAATTTTAAGAGTTAAAATTGGTTAGGTCACTAATGTTAAACTAGTGTAAATAAAAATTATGATTTAGCCGCCATATTTTCATCCACACTAGTTAAAATAAAATATTAGATATTTTATAGATAGAAACCTTATTTTTAAAATAGTTAGTGGGAAAGGGATATACAACAATATATCCCGCGATCTCCGTTGTTAGTCCGAAAACGTGAGATTCAAAAGGCGCCTCGAGACGGCTTTGCTTTCGTCCCCCTACGGATGGTGTCCATTTTGGGTCAATATCAGGTTTGGATTCCAAGAGGATATGGATTCTAGATGTAGCTTGTGAACTGACATACCCTACGGCGGCACTTCACTCGTTAAGTCCAAGAATCCCGAAACGGCGGGTCACACTCACAAAGGAATAATTAAATATTAATAAAGTTCCTTGATCGAATGAAACGGTAGTTGTTTAATATAGGAATAAGAGTTATTCCCGAATATATTAATCGACTGAGATTGTCTCCATCTATCATGCAAGTACTTGACCTACCCTATGGCGGCACTTACTTGTGGGATGATAGATTTCTGTGGCATAGTAATTCTCTTAGGTTTCTAATTCGTTATTCATGGTTCATGCATAATGTTTAATTTTATGCTAAAATTGTTTGATGATTTTAATATGCGATGAATTAATGTTAAATGCATGTTTATTTCATTTTTCAGCCATGGTTTCTCCAATTATTTCCATACTCTCAAACGATAAATTAACGGGAGAAAACTATGTTAAGAAGAAAAGTAATATGAACACTATCCTGGTATGTGAATACCTAAAGTTTGTCTTGACGGAGGAGAGTCCTCCCTAGCCGGCCAGAAATGCTGGCCAAGCTGTGCGCGATACCTACCAGAAATGGATCACAGAAATGAGAAAGCTCGCTGCTACTTGCTAGCAGAAATGCGATGAATGAATGTTAAATGCATGTTTATTTTATTTTTCAGCCATGGTTTCTCCAATTATTTCCATATTCTCAAACGATAAATTAACGGGAGAAAACTATGTTAAGTGGAAAAGTAAAATGAACGTTATCCTGGTCTGTGAAGACCTAAAGTTTGTCCCAATGGAGGAGAGTCCTCTCGAGCCGGCCAGAAATATTGGCCAAGCTGTGAGCGATACCTACCAGAAATGGGTCGCAGCAAATGAGAAAGCCAGCTCCTACTTACTAGCAGGGATGTCTGAGGTTCTTGCTGCAAAGTATGAACCTATGGTTCTAGCATCTCATAGATAGAGTCATTGCAGGGCATGTTTGGGCAGCCTTCGGAGCGTCAACGCCATGAGGCCATGGTCTCAGCGATGACTGTTAGGATGAAGGATGGGACATCAGTTCGAGAGCACGTCTTGAGGATGATGACCTATCTCAACACTGCTGAGACCCATGGATCTCGTATTGACGAGCATAGCTAGGTGACCATGATTATGGAAACTCTTCCGAAAAGTTTCATGCAGTTTAAAAGCAACTATGTTATGAACAAGTTGACTTTTACTTTGACCCAACTGGTTAATGAGCTCACCCATTACGAGTCCATGCTTGTGGATCCTTGTAAGTCCAGTGTTGAGGTAAATGTTGTCGAGTCTTCTAAATCTGCAAAGATGAAGAAGAATAGCACTGAGAAGGCTAAGACAAAGCCCATGAAGAATAACAACAACAAGAAAGGCTCCAAGGATTCCAAGCCTAAAGGAAAATATTTCCACTGCAACAAGAATGGGCATTGGAAAAGAAATTGTCCTAAATACCTTGCTGAGCTGAAGGAGAAAAAGGAAACAGGTAAATATGATTTACTCGTTATCGAATCTCTATTAGTGGAGGATGATAAATCTGCCTGGATTGTTGACTCTGGAGCCACTAACCATGTTTGCTCTTCTTTGCAGCTACTTCATTCATAGAGGGACCTTGCTGAAGGTCACTACACCATGAGGGTCGGGATAGTGGATGCCGTTTCAGCAATAGCAGTGGGAGTTTCTAGTTTAAATTTCATAAATAATAGTTATTTAAATTTAAACAATGTGTTATTCATTCCTAGTTTTCGCAGGAATTTGATTTCTATTTCTAAATTTTTGGATGATGGTTATTCAGTTTATTTTAATAGAAATTTGGTTATTATTGGTAGAAATGGATTAACTATATGCACAGGAAACTCAGAAAATAACTTGTACGTGTTAAGACTGTTAACACATAGGACACTATTCAATGCTGAAATATTTAAAGTTGAGAAACCTAAAACTAAACGGCCAAAGATTTCTCACGATGACACATATCTATGACATCTTAGACTTGGTCATATCAACCTTGACCGGATAGACAGATTTATAAAGAACGGAGCCTTAAACCAGTTAAAGCTCGGAACTTTACCAGTCTGTGAATCCTGTTTAAAAGGAAAAATGACCAAGAGACCTTTTACTGGAAAAGGTATAAGAGCCAGTCAACCACTTGAGCTAATACATTTGGATATTTGCGGACCGATGAGTGTAAAAGCTCGAAAAGGTTATGAATATTTCGTCACATTTATTGACGATTATTCTAGATATGGGTATGTTTACCTAATGCATCACAAATCATATACTTTTGAAAAGTTCAAAGAGTATCATGCTGAGATTGAGAACCAGTTAGGTAAGATAATCAAAACTCTACGAACAGATCGTGGAGGAGAATACATTGACAGAGATTTCGAGGAATTCTTAGTTGAGCATGGGATAATATCCCAGCTTACAGCACTTGGAACACCACAGCAAAATGGTGTTGCAGGAGGAGAAATCGGACCCTACTAGACATGATGAGATCTATGTTTAGTTATAACTCACTACTTAGTTCGTTCTGGGGATATGCACTACAAACTGCAATGCATGTCCTTAATGTAGTTCCATTTAAATTTGTTCCTAAGACTCCCTTAGAGTTGTGGAATGGTCGTAAAACTAGTTTACGACATTTCCGCATATAGGGGTGTCCAACACATATGCTAAAGAATAAGACTACAAAGTTGGAGCCACGTTCTCAGGTATGCCTATTTGTAGGCTATCCTAATGAGACTAGGGGTGGATTCTTCTATAGTCCTGATGATAACAAAGTATTTGTATCGACAAATGCTACGTTTCTAGAGGAGGACTATATGAGGGAGTTCAAGCCTCGGAGTAAGGTGTTACTCGAGGAGTTACTTACTGGTTCGACCAGTACACCATCGTCAACGACAGTTGACATATACATATCACATTTGACATCTGAGAGTTGACCGGCGTAAACACACACGTATAACGCAAGCGCACGTATCGTTCAAGTAGTATAAAATGTATCGATCCCACGAGGACTTAATACCTAATCTATTAATTTTATGTGGTTAAATGATTACAAGTATCTATCAGTTTGATTGATTTGATTGAAGATGATTCTAACTTTAAAAGCAAGTAAATAAGATTGATTAAAAGTAAGTTATAAGAAAATTCAATATTAAAACTTATCTAGGGTTGTGATTTCTTCAATTATCATTTTTAAAGATGAAGTGGTTATTTTATAATTGGGTAAAATATTGATTTATTAACCTGGAACACTAAAATATGTGAAAGCATCTGTCGATGGTCAGACACAAATACCCAGTTTAACCTAATTGAACCATATGTCTATGTCAACCAAATTATCTGGATTCATTAAGTTAAAGTTCCAATTATGGTTACCCCCGCCTAACAGGTATATGTCTATCCTGTAAGGAAATCTATTAAAGGGTTATCTATCCTTAAGGAAGATCGTGGGTTGTTGAGACTAAGGTCTTAAACTTAAAATCTCTATGTCTAGTTCATTTTAAGTTTACCTAATCAATTTTATTAGTGGCCAATTAATAAAAAGCATTAAGATTAAGACTCAATAAATAAATCTTTTAATTACCCAAACTTATAATCTAACCTCTTATAAACCAGTGATATTAGAATTTTATCACAACCCTAGATAACTAATTTAGTTACAACACATATTTAGGGCTAGTAAAATAAAATACATAAAGTAAAAATGCCGAAAGTAAAATTGTGGTAAAGTAGAAATGCAATGAAATGAAATGCTAAGGTAAAAGGAATTAACTTCTACTAATTACTATTTAGATATCTCCCATTATATAATATATAAACTTGTGATAATTTTCCAACCAGCCATAAAGGCGGTAATATTTGTTAATAAACCAGCCATAAAGGCGGAATCAAGATAAACCAGCCATATAGGCGGAACAACAATATACCAGCCATAAAGGCGGAACATAAATTAACCAGCCATAAAGGCGGAATAGAAATTTTAATAACCAACCGACCATTATGGCGGTATCCTCATTAAGTCAAGTTTTAAATAGATTATATATTATATTTAGGGAGATTAATCTAAAAAGCAATAGTAAAAGAATTACCTTATTACCTTAGCATAGAGAAGTTACATCCTCATAGTAATAGTAAAAACCGAAAAAGTTTAAGAAAGAAATTACTATTACTATAAAAAGTAATTACAAAACTTAAATTTAAAGAACTATAGAGAGAAACTCTCAATTTAGAACAAAGAATTGAGAGAGAATGGTACAACTGAAACTGAAAATTCGATCTGAATTTATAAGCCTCGGTAAGCTTCCAGCGTCGGACCGCGCAAGCTTTGCGCGTCGCGACGCGCTGACGTGTCGACTTTGATTGGTTCGGCGGCTGGCTAAAGGCGGCATCATTGAATTTCTGACACGTGGCAGGGCGGCTGAAGCGATCAGGTGACACGTGGCAAGGCGGCTTCTGAAGGCGGCTCGTTGATTTGCTGACACATGGCACGCGGTGCACGTTAGCATATCTTCTGTGATGGTGACACGTGGCACGGCACACGTTAGTAAAGTCAAACTTCTCAAATTCTGACCCGTTGACCAGACGCATGTTAGCAGATTCGGCGCATGTTGGGCGTCGCGACGCTGAAGTGCTGGGCGTCGCGACGCTGAAATTACTATTTTACCCTTTTTTTCCAAATTTCACAGTTTTGCTCCAAATCACCTCCAGAATGTCCTGAAACTTTATTTATCTACAAAATAACACAAAACACATCAAAATATTCACAAAACTCAAGAAACTATACAAAATATTAAGTTAAATGAGGGGGAAATAGTGATACATTTATCACTCATCAAGAGTCAAATGCAAGTTCGTCAGAATGATCTACCACCTAGACGCAGTGGGAGGGTTGTACGACAACCTGATCTCTACCTTGGGTTGGAGAGGCACAAGTTGTCACATCGAGCGATGGTATAGATGATCCATTGACCTATCGTAGTGCAATGGATGATTTTGACAAAGAGGAATGCCATGAACCTAGAGATGGAGTCCATGTACTCCAACTCAGTCTGGGTACTTGTAGACCAACCTGATGGGGTGAAACCCATAGGTTGCAAGTGGATCTACAAGAGAAAGCGAGGAGTAGATGGAAAGGTACGGACCTTCAAGGCTAGACTAGTGGCCAAGGGTTATACCCAGAAAGAGGGAGTTGACTATGAGGAAACTTTCTCACCAGTAGCCATGCTCAAATCTATATGCACTCTTCTATCCATTACCGCATATTATGACTACGAAATTTGGCAAATGGATGTCAAGATTGCATTCTTGAATGGCAATTTTGATGAGAGTATCTATATGATACAACCAGAGGGGTTCATAGCCCAAGGTCAAGAGCAAAAGGTTTGTAAGCTGCAAAGGTCCATTTATGGACTTAAGTAGGCATCTCGATCTTGGAATATAAGATTTGATACTATCATCAAGTCTTATGATTTTGAGCAGAATGTTGATGAGCCTTGTGTATACAAGCGCGTCATTGACAGGAATGTGGTTTTTCTTGTTTTATACGTCGATGATATTTTACTCATTGGGAATGATGTAAGGATATTATCGGAAGTGAAAACCTGGCTAGCTAACCATTTCCAAATGAAAGATTTGGGAGAGGCCAGTTATGTTCTTGGGATTCATATACTTCGGGATCGCAAGAAACGACCGTTAGCTATGTCTCAAGCATCCTATATCGACAAGATCCTTGTGCGATTTGGGATGCATAATTCCAAGAAAGGCAATCTGCCTTATCGGCATGGAATTCATTTGTCAAAGGAACAGTCTCCTAAGACACCTCAAGATATTGAGGAAATGAGGCATATCTCATATGCCTCAGCAGTTGAAAGTCTCATGTATGTTATGTTATGCACGAGACCGGACATATGTTTTGCAGTGGGAGTACTCAGTAGGTTTCAGTCGAACCCAGGATTGAATCACTGTGTGGCTGTGAAACACATTCTCAAGTATCTTAAGAGAACGAGAGATTATATGCTTGTGTATTTCGGTAAGGATATGATCCAAATGGAATATACAGACTCTGATTTTCAGACAGATGTCGATTCTAGGAAATCAACATCTGGATCAGTATTTACCCTAGGTGGTGGGGCTATAGTAAGGCGGAGTACAAAGCAATCTTGCATTGCTGACTCCACCATGGAGGCTGAATATGTAGCAGCTTGTGAAGAAGCTAACGAAGCAGTCTGGCTCCGTAAATTCTTGGGAGATCTGGGAGTTGTTCCAGATAAGGATAGACCACTCACACTCTATTGCGATAATAGTGGTGCAGTGGAAAACTCCAAAGAGCCAAGAAGCCACAAGAGGGGAAATCATATAGAGAGGAAATATCATCTCATTTGTGGATGTTGGATTTTGGCCGAGGTCCACAATCGAGAATTTGTAGGTTTGGGGCACTAGCGATCCTGCAAAATAAAGGTAGAGTGAGCGGGAGTAGACCACCAGTGTGATGCGTTTCGGGGGCACTCCGACGCTCAAGTCAGTAGTATAAAATGAGCAGTGACTAAGTAAAATGTGAAAACAAGGTTTGCTATTACCTTAACCTTCTTTAGGTAGCCGTGAGGGCGGAGGAAAATGTTTAGGAAATGTGAAGCTCTGAGAGCTTGTGTCAGAGAATAGAGGCTTGTATGAGAGTGGAGAAGCTTGAATTCCTTACACCCCGGATTCTGCTTCTATTTATAGGTGGAGAAATATGATTTCTTTGGTTGAGCACATGGGAACGGGGTCCCCATAACATGTTTAAAACATAAAATTTCGGTGATCATGAATCTCTGCATGTGGAGGATACGTATCATGTTTGGGAAAATAGGGAAATAGTTGGTAATGATTTGTGGTATGTCTATATTATGTTTCTTGGCTTGGCTTTATGTGTTAATCTTTATCTGCAAGTGGAATAAGGTTTCTTTGGGCTTTACCCTGGGCTTTTTGGTATTCAGACTCTCAGCTAGACCTTTTTATATGGACCTTATTCGGTATTGGGTTCGAAGTGAAAAGATGGTTTTGCCCTAGGCCCAATTTTGGCCCGTACATCATCAGGGAGATAGTATAGAGAGGAGACGTCATCGTCACAAAGAATGCATTTGTAGAGAACCTGGCTGATCCGTTTACAAAGACCTTATCGGCTAAAGTGTTTGAAGGTCACCTAGATAGTCTAGGAATACGTGACATGTCACAGTTGCTCTAGTGCAAGTGGGAGATTGTTGGAATGTATGCCCTAGAGCTATATATAATGTAAACGGCATTATGTGTTTTGAAATAAAATGATGTATTATTCATTTATCAAAGTGCTTGTTTAATTTTTGCATATTATAAATTATCTTGAATACCCTAGATTACTTATGTACCTCCAGACTTAGTGTATGAGTGTCATGCATAAGAGGATTTAAGTCTGAAGTTAGTAATCTTAAATAGTCCATAGAGAGCAAACAAAGCGGGTACTTTGTTTGTGGTTTATCTATAGCTGCGGTCCATTCTATATTTTTATGGCGACCTTGATCCGGGATCGTCCATGTAGAGACATGAGAATGGAGGCACCTTGTATGATGTGATCATATAGGACTGGACCCAGATGGAAATGACATTCTTTTAATATCCATTAAACAAAGAAAGTCATTTCGATCTACTAGATGGTCATATATGGATTGATCTTAATCCTGAGTGTACTACGAACTCCTGCATGGCAGGCTATGTCCTTTGATTTACAAAGGTGAGGTTGGTGTAGCAGTCCCGACCAATAGCTACGTACTTTGGGGGCATGTTCTGTTGTGTAGCTGGGAACGTTTTACATAGACATAGAGTTCACTCCTTCTTGCGAGAAGTAGAGGAATATCTTTCTTAAGGGTTGATTCGGTGCTTGAACGATTTGAGCGCTCAAGTCTTTCTATTACAAATGGAAAGATTAAAATTCATAATGGTTATTAATAAATCGTTCATTAGAGAATCAATGGTGCTTAAGGTAAAAATAATTAGAGGGGTATAACAGACATTATGACCCGGCTCTAATTACGAGATACTCGTGAAGGGAAATTCATATGTAATGACTATATCGAAGGACACCGACTTGGTTCGGCTTAATATATCATCTGCGGCAACGAGAGTGCAACTTCGGGTTTTTAGTGGAATAACCCAGAGTTAATAATTCGGAATATTTAATTAAGAGCTTAATTAATATTTCGAGATTATTGGAGCTCGGAACCGTAGGTCCATTTTGTCCCCGTGCTAGCTCAGTTTACTAAAGCGGATTTAATATAATTGGATGGTCCAATTATATACTCACATATGCATAAATATTATTAATATGATTAATAATATTATTTGTCACACTTGGAACTATATATTAAAAGTTAATATATGGTTTATATAATAAATGATTATATGATAATTATTTATTATTGTTAAATTATATTTAATATAATTTAAATGAAGGCTAATATAGGAATTCCAAATTTGAATTAAATTTGGAAGTTACACCTTTTATGAAAGGTGGTAACTCTTTAACTTTGTAACATATATTTCAATTATGGAATTGAATGCCTAATGTTACAAAAAAAATTATTATTCCTTATGGTGGCCGATTTCTTCATGTAATAAAGGGAAGAGTTTTATTTTTTTGGAAATAATAAATCCTTGGTATTATTTTGGAAGTTATGACTTTCAAAAGGTTAATTAAATATTCATTTTTGTAACATATATTTGGCTTTATGGAAAGTTAATATTGGAGTTACAAAATTAATATTTTTTCTATGCCTTGGCCAAAAATATGGATGGAGGGAAGGCTTATGGTTTTCTTTTATTTTGTAAAATTAAACCCTAAATATAAAAAGGAAAATATGAATTTTCTTTTCCTAAGCCTCTCATTCGCAACCCTAGCCACCTTTCTTCATCTTCTCCATTCTCTCAGAAGTTGAGAAACTAAAAAGAAGAAAAAGAAAAATATATTGCTTGTGACAAAATTCTCTAAAGTGTTTAGGGATTTAAATTTGTGAGTCAAGCCCACACTTATTTCCGTTGGTTGCAAGACATAGTACAGAAGACCTTGTGGTGTTGAACCAAAATCATTTTCTTCATCTATTACATCTCACGGCAGTGAGGTGTCTCATTGTTCTCATTGCCGCACCATACACAAGAGTAACGGGGTTCAGTTTGAATTTTATTTAATCCAGAATTTTGGGAAACACTTGGGGTAATTTTGGGGCTGTGTTAGGACTGATTTTTGAGTGAAAAATCAGACCTGAAACATCTTTGTTATTCATGAAAATCAGGGGCTGATTTCAGTGCAGTTCGAGTGCATAACAGGTCCAAAACATTCCAAAATTTCACTGCAGTTCGGGGGCTGTTCGCGGACTGTTTCAAGGGCGTTCCGGGGCTGAAATCTTGTCTGAAACAGAAGCAAAATTTCAGTATACCTGCTGGTTAGTTTCGGCATTCATAGGAGAAGTGCAGAAAAAAATTTCATGTCTGATCTCTGAGCCTTACACGCTTCTGCCGCACAAGGAAAATGTTTCCTACAATAGTTACGAGTTATTTTGATATGCTACAGACCATATGATGGATCTTGAAACATGTTCTTTGTGATCTTTGAGATATTAAGAATAAGTTTCTTTTTCATGGAGAATTTAGTTTGCAACCATAAGGTCAGATTAGTTTTAATCCTAATTATGACATTAAATGGTCTATGTCATATAAAGTCAGAAAAGATGTTGTGGGAGTGTCACCGTTGATTCTACTAAACTAGTGGAATCAGTTGCAACTTATGAAATATTGACTTATGATGTTTCATAGTGACCCTATAAATTAGAAGTCTTCATATTAGTATAGTGCTTGCGGTTGTTTCGTAGTATTTGGATATTGATCTCTAAATACACAGACAACTTAGTAGCTATAGCACAATACTGATATAGCGTCTGAGTCATATTAATGTGGAATTTGGTTTCTGCGAAATATGAATGATGCTGACTAAGGAAAATGATTGAGTTTGTTGGATGGACTTAATTTATTAAAGCAGGCTTACTTATTGTTGCCTACCTCTTGAGTGCTGGTGAGCTCTTGAGGGCCATGGGTATGTGATATATATTGAGATGTGTATATGATACCGGGGATTGGCACTAGAGCAAGTGGGAGAAATTGTTAGGTTTGGTGCTCAGAGTGCAAATCCGGATCGTATTTATGTCCGATTCATAAATACGAGCGATTCTTTTTTCCATAATATTTCTAATTTAATGGTAGCACCCTTGTCTTTTATACACTTATTTGATCTAATTACGATTATATATATGATTACGATTAGATCGAAAATAAATCTGGTTTAGTGATACGTGTA
>SKCR01003190.1:0-54481 GCA_019454045.1 Zanthoxylum bungeanum
CTCATTATGCTTTTGCTGCACAAACAATTTGCACACTTTATAAACTATTCATAACGAAAGCTTAATCAAGTTCAAACTTGATCGTAGTAAGCTATGAACAATCTTAATCTATGGTTCAATGCCTAGTTCCGGAATCGATATCAAATATCACTCACACTATAAGTTATAGGATAATTTTCTTCAATAAGAAAACAACAGAATCATTAAGTATCAGATACTTTGTAAATGATCCTGACATCCTATTGAACTTATACGGAGGTTGTCTAAGGGTTTTTTCATCTTATTAATTATGTAGTTCCATTACAAATTATCATTCTCACATTTTACTTCACTAAGTCAAATCTTTTCTGCAATCGTCAACATCCAATGTTAACTCACCAAGTAATAAAATAATTTTATTACCCGGGATCGTAGAAAAGATATTCTATCAAATAGAATACAATATTCTATTAAATAGAATAAATGATAAACTTTTCACTCGTACCTCTGAGGCACAAATACTTTCAATTATATAACCATTATACAAAAGAAATATTCAAATCTTAAACTTTTCAAGATTCAATTTTCTACTATATATATCATATATGTAATTGTAGAAATAAATGGAACCTTAATTAAAGAGATGAATTAGTGTTACTGGAGCATAACCCCAAGAATATCGAAACAAGTTTGGTAACACTCAATATCAACGAATCAAATCATATAAGATTCGATTACTCCCACTGACCAATTCCATCAAAATTGAATCGCGGAAGTTTAATATTGAGTAAAACATCATATTCATTAAATAACTATAGAACTAATTGCCTTAAATTCACATATTTGATCATATCAAACATCTTTGAACAATTCAAAGACTCACGATGAATCTTATAGTTTTCAACACTTCAAATAGAATATCTTAGAACTATTCAAAATATTCCATTTATGTTTCATCAGAGACATAATGAAAGTCTTTGAACAATCAAGACGTTCAACATGTTCTCTGCTAGAAACAAGTAACTAAGTCATTAGAAATCATTAACTAAGTTACGGAGCATAGAAAACTATCTTAAGGTAATTTTAATTCATTAAACTATACACATCCAATGTATTAGTTTAATAAATCGGTGGTCCAATGACAATCATTTGTTAAATGAGATTTAATCACTCCTGAATACAATATTCATTAAATGGAAAAATGATATGTGGTGTGATCTCATATCAGACCATCATTTACCATAAGGAACGAGCATCTAATGCTTTTATGATAAAATCTCATAAGGCACAGTTCTCAGTTATTTTTTTACCGAATATTTTTCTTAATGTTTATCTTCCATTAATGACACTACTAGTTATATTAAAATATGTAACAACTGTTTATACAGAACAAGTAACTATCCAATAGTCACAAGTCTGATATCAAATATCAAAACAGTTATTGAACATTATTTTAATTAACTAGACGGGAGATCCGGTATCCAATACCTACATTTTTCGTATTGCGAGAATCGATATTCTCTATACATAACTATACGTATCTCTTTTCCTAAGCTTTATAATTTGCGTTCAATTATTCATAACGATTTCAAATAATTGATTAGCAAACCGTGTCAAACACACGACTTCTAAAAGTCGCTAAAGCCAAGAAACTTCATTATAAGATAAACAAATACTAAAAGGATTTTCTTATGGCAGTCAAGAATCTCGAGACATAAACTATTCAAGTCAATTCTTTCTGCATCAGAAACAATTCTTTCTAGAATAATATCCTTAACCATATATCTATTTAGATTACCTAACGTGACTTAGAAACTAAGTCACACACCATCTTGATTTTCAAAAGGAAATCAGAACAACAGTTCCAATGGTTTCATCTAATCTAACAATATCTAAGTCTACGCTCTTTCTAGAACCTATTCTATAACTATGCAACCATAAGTAAAGTCATAAACATATTCTAATAATAGACATGCAGTGGATTAGAAGCATATTTCTATAAACAGTATATAATATAAGGAAAAACAAAGCAGTAAATTCCATAAAATTACGCACCGCTTGAGTTATGGATTTTTAACCCAGCGTCTCCCACTACTTTACGTAATACCGTAATCCCTAACGGACAACAAGAATTCAATAATTAAATCGAATTCCATAGTGAGAGTAGGATCCCATGAATATATTTCGACTCACAGCTTTGGCACGTTCTTGCCTACGTATATTCATTAGGTAGACAACTCATTGTCAATCACTCACCAGTGACTCCTGGTTTTGGTCCTGACCATTTCTCGCTGTGACAGCTTTGGCACGTTCACAGAGAGGCGTATCAAGGCTACACTTGTCAATGACAAACTCAAGCTACCGGTGTAGTCCTGACAGCTTTGGTACGTTCAGGATTTCCACTTTCACTTGAATTTGTCTCTTATCATATAAGTTCTACCGGCGCAAATGAACTACCATCAACCATAACTGTACAGCTTTGGCACGATACAGCTATAGCATCAGGAAATCATTTGCATCCGTACTGACAAGGCGGACCAAGAAACATGTATCCAATACACGTTACTTTACATCCATATTAAAACACGGGGATTTTCCTACGGAAGCCACACTCTACATCCAATGCAGAAATTTTAATCTAAATCATTTTCTAAACCTTATTTAGTTCAACCTTAGAAAACATAACACAATTTAACCATTAAATTTCGTTACATTTTCATTAGTGTCAAACCGAAAAGTAAAGAAACATATCTAGATTTTAAGCATGTACGAACATTAAAATTGGATTACATATCAAATATCAAGCATGAGTAATGTAATGGATGAAGCATTAGACCTGCTATGATACCAATTTTGTTGGGGTTTTGGGCATTGGGCGCAGCGGAAGCGCGAGTCCGAGCGATATCGTATTTTAAAACCTTTTCAAAATACCGAATAAATTATTCAATATCTAAATAAATTATTCATATTAGATATTGAATAATTTATTCATATATTACCTAAACCAATTTATTTAATATCATATATTAACATAAATATAGTTGAAAACTCGCGAAATTTTACGAAAAACGATTTTCCGCAAAATTGCCTAAAACTCATTTTTGACCGAACCAACTACCCGAAACTTATGGAAACTGCCCAGGTCAGCTCCAATAGTGTCGGGGCAGTTCATAGGCTGCGACAATAGTGACGGAATCACTGTTTTCACAGCCGTCACCCGGTTGGCTCAAAATCCACCCGGTAACGCCGTTTTTGGCCATTTTATTTCAAGTCGGAAACACTTTCTGGAAATTGTGCCAACACCCAAATTACATCCAAAATATTCTAAAGACAACAATTTATCACAAAATCAGTAACATTTCCAGGTCTGAAAACAGTAACCGAATTTGTCATTTTTCCATGCTTTAATCCAAATTTCAACAAGATTAATCTAATTAATCAATCACCAAATGAATCCCACCATAAATGAATAACTCTATAACAATTATAGGCTATCTATGAGTGGATCAACAACTCTAGAATGGCAACTAATTGTCCAACAATAATTTGAACAAATTGGAAACAAATTACATAATTAGTTCCTTAATACTTCACACATGTCTCAACCACATCCATTCATCCATCAAAAACCAAAAGCCCCAAATTAAATGGAAAAAAGAAACCCTAAATATCATTATATCATCAAGAAACAAGAAATAATTTTTCCAAGCTTAAGGATTGTAGTATTACCTTTAATGCTATTTTTCCATAGTTTGTTTCTTGATTGATTTCTTCTTTCTTCACTTTGTTTCATCAAAGAAATGAAAACCATGAAACCCATTTTGTTTTGGAAAGCTCTCGGCAATGTAGAAATAATGGACAAGAGAGAGAAATCAAATCTTCTCTTTTTAATGTTGGGTTGACCGAATCATGTAACAAGTTGGGGGGGGGGGGGGGCAATTCATTTCACTTTATAATTATCCAATCAAAATTAGACATAAATAAAGTGAAATTAAAAGCCATGCCATGTGTTCCAATCATAATCCACCATTTGTTATAACAATTATAATAATGGATAAGGTTGGAAAAATTAATTATTTAATTATTTAACTATTAAATAATTAACAATTAATTTACATAAATATATGTATTTTATTTACATTAAATAATAAATACATATATATATTCCATGGCATGTGTCAAAATCTCATTTGACGAATAATTAATGTGTATCTAATCGTATTATGTATAAAATACAAATACACAATAATTATTATCGGACAAAAATCCCCTAAAGCAAGTGTTATCGTTTAACGATTAAACGATCCGAATTAACTCATTTAATCCGGTGAAGTATTATGAATAATCTATATTATTCATATCGCGTTGCCCAAGTGCTCAACGAGTACACTTCATATTGTGGGACTCTCTAAGTTTAGGTTTATCTGTCACGAAATCCAATTTCGTGTCCATAATCCACCCACTCATGGATTATGACGACCATGGATAATCTCGCTAAACTATACAAGTCGAGGTCATAACATATGTATAATCCCTCCGTCACAGGCTATCCGTATTATACCTGGGATATAGATCAGAAAGTCAAATCTGTTCGGTATAATACAGTCGACTTTCAATTTACGATCACGAAATAACACTCGGAACTGATTTCCGACGTTATACCACGGCCATGGATTTACTAGATCGTAAACACGTGCTGAATGCCTATACCATGTACACAGGACTGACGGATCCTATCTTGATACGCACTGGATATCATGAGCATCAGTCCACACCTAACGAACAGGCGGAGGTCTGATCATTAATAGATCGTTGACGTGAATGCCATCAAAGTGTGGAGGATAACTCATATATCCCACTGTGGTATCTCAAGTCGAATGACCACTATGCTCGCTCAACTCGAGAAGGTTCCTATTGATGTTGGTGTACCATCTATTAGGAAACCTTCAGTTAGTCGTTCATTGTCTTATCAAATAAACACCTACATGTCTATACGAGTCTCCCGAGACTCATGGTTCACTGAGATAAACCATCGGACCAAGTCACGATATACGACATGTACTGGTCTCAACGGATTTTACTAACCGACCCGTGTTAGCAAATCTTGACCAGGAACTTTATTTAAGGATATACAACTAATAGTGTGCTTCCCAATGTCAATTACAAACTACGTTGTAACTGCGCACTATATTGTAAATCCTAGGGTCTTTGTCTAATATACACGTATCACTAAATCAGATTCAGTTTCAATTTAATCGAGATTAGATCGAATAAGTGTATAAAAGACAAGGGTGCTACCAGTAAAATTGGTAATATTATGGAAAATTGAATTGTCCGTATTTATGAATCGGACATAAATACGATCCAGATTAGCACTCGGAGCACCAACCCCAACAGGAACTGCCAATGGGTGTTTTGTGGGCTGGAATTGCTATGAGGGCTGGAACTTCCTTGAATTTGGGCCGAGGCCCTTTTCTCCTCCGTTGATAAGTCAGTAAATCCGGGGCCCTAATACAATACCTCCAGAAGGATTAAAGGGTACATCAGCTCAACTTATGGCCATACAGAAAAAGTTGTTGGAGTTGCCGATAACTTGAGCAAAAAACTCGCAAGTAGTCTATTCCTTTATCGGCAACCCTAAAGGATCAATCAACCAACATCAGGGATGCATAAATAGTAAGCCATGATTTCAGTTATCAGTTACAGTACTGTCAGTGCTTACGTATCAATCAAGTCAGTGATTGATGTACACAACTAAGAAGGTTGAAGAATGTAACATTTCATTTACAGATCGTGAAGAGAAGTATAGCATGACAATAGTTGCACATTTGACAGTAAGTTCCCTGGAGGTATAGTGGGATGATACCCCGCGAATCAAGAATCCAAGAAAGGAGCTACTCAACATAGTTCATGTTCATCTTGAATAGCATGTTCAGACATGGCAAGATGTACCATGTAGGAAGTAGGGTATTGCCAAGTGAAAGGCATGATATGTCAGTTAATCATGTATTGACCTGTCAATAAATCATGGCAGGACTTCAGAATAAAATAGTGAGAGTAGGATCCCATGAATATATTTCGACTCACAGCTTTGGCACGTTCTTGCCTACGTATATTCATTAGGTAGACAACTCATTGTCAATCACTCACCAGTGACTCCTGCTTTTGGTCCTGACCATTTCTCGCTGTGACAGCTTTGGCACGTTCACAGAGAGTCGTATCAAGGCTACACTTGTCAATGACAAACTCAAGCTACCGGTGTAGTCCTGACAGCTTTGGTACGTTCAGGATTTCCACTTTCACTTGAATTTGTCTCTTATCATATAAGTTCTACCGGCGCAAATGAACTACCATCAACCATAACTGTACAGCTTTGGCACGATACAGCTATAGCATCAGGAAATCATTTGCATCCGTACTGATAAGGCGGACCAAGAAACATGTATCCAATACACGTTACTTTACATCCATATTAAAACACGGGGATTTTCCTACGGAAGCCACACTCTACATCCAATGCAGAAATTTTAATCTAAATCATTTTCTAAACCTTATTTAGTTCAACCTTAGAAAACATAACACAATTTAACCATTAAATTTCGTTACATTTTCATTAGTGTCAAACCGAAAAGTAAAGAAACATATCTAGATTTTAAGCATGTACGAACATTAAAATTGGATTACATATCAAATATCAAGCACGAGTAATGTAATGGATGAAGCATTAGACCTGCTATGATACCATTTTTGTTGGGGTTTTGGGCATGGGTGGGCGCAGCGGAAGCGCGAGTCCGAGCGATATCGTATTTTAAAACCTTTTCAAAATACCGAATAATTATTCAATATCTAAATAAATTATTCATATTAGATATTGAATAATTTATTCATATATTACCTAAACCAATTTATTTAATATCATATATTAACATAAATATAGTTGAAAACTCGCGAAATTTTTACGAAAAACGATTTTCCGCAAAATTGCCTAAAACTCATTTTTGACCGAACCAACTACCCGAAACTTATGGAAACTGCCCAGGTCAGCTCCAATAGTGTCGGGGCAGTTCATAGGCTGCCCGAATAGTGATGAAATCACTGTTTTCACAGCCGTCACCCGGTTGGCTCAAAATCCACCCGGTAACGCCGTTTTGGCCATTTTATTTCAAGTCGGAAACACTTTCTGGCAATTGTGCCAACACCCAAATTACATCCAAAATATTCTAAAGACAACAATTTCATCACAAAATCAGTAACATTTCCAGGTCTGAAAACAGTAACCGAATTTGTCATTTTTCCATGCTTTAATCCAAACTTCAACAAGATTAATCTAATTAATCAATCACCAAATGAATCCCACCATAAATGAATAACTCTATAAAAATTCTAGGCTATCTATGAGTGGATCAACAACTCTAGAATGACAACTAATTGTCCAACAATAATTTGAACAAATTGGAAACAAATTACATAAATTAGTTCCTTAATCTACTTCACACATGTCTCAACCACATCCATTCATCCATCAAATACCAAAAGCCCCAAATTAAATGGAAAAGAAGAAACCCTAAATATCATTATATCATCAAGAAACAAGAAAAATAATTTTTCCAAGCTTAAGGATTGTAGTATTACCTTTAATGCTATTTTTCCATAGTTTGTTTCTTGATTGATTTCTTCTTTCTTCACTTTGTTTCATCAAAGAAATGAAAACCATGAAACCCATTTTGTTTTGGACAAGAGAGAGAAATCAAATCTTCTCTTTTTAATGTTGGGTTGACCGAATCATGTAACAAGTGGGGGGGGGGGGGCAATTCATTTCACTTTATAATTATCCAATCAAAATTGGACATAAATAAAGTGAAATTAAAAGCCATGCCATGTGTTCCAATCATAATCCACCATTTGTTATAACAATTATAATAAATGGATAAGGTTGGAAAAATTAATTATTTAATTATTTAACTATTAAATAATTAAACAATTAATTTACATAAATATATGTATTTTATTTACATTAAATAATAAATACATATATATATATATCTATGGCATGTGTCAAAATCTCATTTGACGAATAATTAATGTGTATCTAATCGTATTATGTATAAAATACAAATACACAAGAATTATTATCGGACAAAAATCCCCTAAAGCAAGTGTTATCGTTTAACGATTAAACGATCCGAATTAACTCATTTAATCCGGTGAAGTATTATGAATAATCTGTATTATTCATATCGCGTTGCCCAAGTGCTCAACGAGTACACTTCATATTGTGGGACTCAATAAGTTTAGGTTTATCTGTCATGAAATCCAATTTCGTGTCCATAATCCACCCACTCATGGATTATGACGACCATGAATAATCTCGCTAAACTATACAAGTCGAGGTCATAGCATATGTATAATCCCTCCGTCACAGGCTATCCGTATTATACCTGGGATATAGATCAGAAAGTCAAATCTGTTTGGTATAATACAGTCGACTTTCAATTTACGATCACGAAATAACACTCGGAACTGATTTTCGACGTTATACCACGGCCATGGATTTACTAGATCGTAAACACGTGCTGAATGCCTATGCCCTGTACACAGGACTGACGGATCCTATCTTGATACGCACTGGATATCATGAGCATCAGTCCACACCCAACGAACAGGCGGAGGTCTGATCATGAATAGATCGTTGACGTGAATGCCATCAAAGTGTGGAGGATAACTCATATATCCCACTGTGGTATCTCAAGTCGAATGACCACTATGCTCGCTCAACTCGAGAAGGTGCCTATTGATGTTGGTGTACCATCTATTAGGAAACCTTCAGTTAGTCGTTCAGTGTCTTATCAAATAAACACATACATGTCTATACGAGTCTCCCGAAACTCATGGTTCACTGAGATAAACCATCGGACCAAGTCACGATATACGGCATGTACTGGTCTCAACGGATTTTACTAACCGACCCGTGTTAGCAAATCTTGACCAGGAACTTTATTTAAGGATATACAACTAATAGTGCGCTTCCCAATGTCAATTACAAACTACGTTGTAACTGCGCACTATATTGTAAATCCTAGGGTCTTTGTCTAATATACACGTATCACTAAATCAGATTCAGTTTCAATTTAATCGAGATTAGATCGAATAAGTGTATAAAAGACAAGGGTGCTACCAGTAAAATTGGTAATATTATGGAAAATTGAACTGTCCGTATTTATGAATCGGACATAAATACGATCCGGATTAGCACTCGGAGCACCAACCCCAACAGGAACTGCCAATGGGTGTTGGTGGGCTGGAATTGCTTTGAGGGCTGGAACTTCCTTGAATTTCGGCCGAGGCCCTTTTCTTCCTCCGTTGATAAGTCAGTAAATCCGGGGCCCTAACACAATACCTCCAGAAGGATTAAAGGGTACATCAGCTCAACTTATGGCCATACAGAAAAAGTTGTTGGAGTTGCCGATAACTTGAGCAGAAAACTCGCAAGTAGTCTATTCCTTTATCGGCAACCCTAAAGGATCAATCAACCAACATCAGGGATGCATAAATAGTAAGCCATGATTTCAGTTATCAGTTACAGTACTGTCAGTGCTTACGTATCAATCAAGTCAGTGATTGATGTACACAACTAAGAAAGTTGAACAATGTAACATTTCATTTACAGATCGTGAAGAGAAGTATAGCATGACAATAGTTGCACATTTGACAGTAAGTTCCCTGGAGGTATAGTGGGATGATACCCCGCCAATCAAGAATCCAAGAAAGGAGCTACTCAACATAGTTCATGTTCATCTTGAATAGCATGTTCAGACATGGCAAGATGTACCATGTAGGAAGTAGGGTATTGCCAAGTGAAAGGCATGATATGTCAGTTAATCATGTATTGACCTGTCAATAAATCATGGCAGGACTTCAGAATAGTGCAGGAATATCTCATCATGAGGTTGGTCAGAATAAGACCACACTAGATAACTACAGATTCTGTAATAGACAGGACAGTGACTAAATGAGTCATGGTCCCATTGGAAAAGTAGTCATTAGAATTTGTTAACCAGCACACCTCTTATAATAAAGCATGTGTTTACTGCACTTAGTATGTTAAGAATCATACAGTCTAAACCCAGAGTGGGGATTTCATTCCATTACTTATAATAAGGAAATTATTCTTACTTCCAAGTCTTGACATCTAAATCAACAAGTACCAAACATGCAGCTCAGATTTAAGAGGGCACATTACTTAGTGCCTTAAACCTTGGGAACTAGTAAGCCAACAACCTTCGCTCAAACGTCACGTTAGCCCTGTCTGAAACACAGTAAAGATATAGGTGAAAATCCTTACGGGCCAGCTCAATGAGCCAGGACGAGATCTCACGAATAGATTTAGCCATGAGCTCAGTCAGCATGACAAGAAGATGACCTCATGAAAACATGACACACTCATGATCAACACAAACCATAGGAGTTGGATCCACAGATTTTGACGCTGTCATATGCTCTTAATTCATTATTACCGTTCTTATTACGATTAAATCCGTATCTATACTTTTCAACTCACGATTTAGCCCCCAGTTCATGTTACAGCCTCTAGATTCCGAAATGGAGTCATGTCAAGTTATGTATTTAGCCCACACCCCAGTTTCCATGTCATATTCCCAGTGCACGTTTTACGAACTCACGACCAGCTACAACTCTCATTATAGCTTTCAAATCACGTTGGACAAGGTCCAACATTAAGATTATATGCTTGTATGCCAGAATTTCAGTTTATAGATATCAATCAAGGTGCATCATGTTACGGCTCTTTACTAGTCGTAGCAGGGCTAGGTTAGTTGTTGGAAACCGAGAGGTTTTGTCGGTGTAAATTAGCTGGCAGCATTGCACGGTCAGGAAGCAAGATAAGAAAATCCAAGAGTACATTAGAGGCAGGTGAGCTCCATGAGACTTTAGATCAAGCAAAGAACTTGACTTTAGAAAGGATTCGAGAACAATTTCTATATAAGAAGGGAGAATGTAACATCCCGGTCACCACGACGTGATCCTGACGGCCATTTTCTACATACGTGATATACTATTTAATATAAAATCATGCATTAGCATGTTCGTGATAGCGAAAATATTTTTCAGAAGTTCGATGAAACTTCCGCGATTACAGCACACATTTAATTTTTCAGTCACATTCGGACAACCTTTGGTATTTTGGTCATAAATTTAATTACCAATTTTCTGATTTCATTGATCTTGGTTGTGTCCAAAAGCTTAGACAATTATCTATAACTTTCATGTTGACCATTTTCCCAAATTCAAACCAGAACAAAGTCAAAATCCGGTGTTTTTCGGTTAGCATTGTAGAGTTATGAAATTGCCCCACATTTTTAACACGTGCTTAAAACATATCCTTTTTTTAATCATAAAAATCTTTCTCCTACTATATAAACAGCCCATGTTCACCATCTTCGTCAGCCCCCTTTCACGATTTCTCTAGACCTAAATATACAAATTTTGCTTCTCAATTTCACGTGAAAAACAATAGGGAAAACGATGCTCTCAAGCTCATCTCCAAGCAAGTAAGCTCCCATTACTCATTCTTTCTCCTAAATTTCGAATTCATGCATGCATTTTCAACTCTCCATTTTCTTACTCATGAAAGATATAAGCTTTGATGGACTCATTTAGCATAATTAAGCATGATAGGAGGATTATTGGTGCATTTACTGTTGCTATAACATGAATTGAACCTTAGTTTTTCAAAAACTCATAAATTTATAAATGGGCAGGAGAGGGCCAAACATGTAGCTGTTGATGGAGGTGAAAATTGTTAATGTTGAGTTAATTCAAGTGTTTAGTGAAGTTATGTGGATGCTATGATGATGCTTATGCCTCGCACCAAACTTTCATATTAAATAACTTTCATCACAAAACATTGTTCAGAGCATCACCAACCATGATCATAACACACTCAAATAACAAGAATCACACATTCTTTTTTTCTTATAAGGTTCGGACATATAACCCATTTCACTCATTGAGATTTTCACACATTATAGAATATATAGAATTTTCATAACATCCCTATTAACATAATACACATCTATAGTAACCAAATTAAGAAAATGATCCCCTTTTTTCCCCACCTCTTGAATTCAGCCATAGCTACTCAAAATATCAAGATTGCTCAAACCAACAAAATCAACATGCAATCCATGACATAACACTACTTAAGGCTTAAATTCACATTTATAATCATTAAAAGAACTAAGATTCATGCTTGAAAAAACTGAAATTAATGGAAAGGATGAAGGGAAATGACTTACTTGTTTAGCTTTGCTTGAAAGAACTAAGATTTTCTTCAAAAAATCTTGAGTTGTTTCACTTTTTTGTTAAGGAATAAGAGAAGTAAACGTGTATGGGGTTGAGAATGTTAGGGTTAGTGCTCGGAGCGTCAATCCAAATCATATTTATGTCTAATTCATGAATACGAACACTACAAGAAAAAAGGCCTTTACTGACACTAAGGTTAGTGACACTAGGCTAAAAGTGTCAGAAACGACGTGTAAATGGGCATATTTTCGTGTTTTTCACTTAAATATCAATAATTATTGACACTATGGTATCAGCGATTTTAGTGTCAGTAATTACTATTACAATAGTATCAGTAAGAAATAAAAAAAAAAAAAAACGCGTAGTCGTCTGGAGTCGAACCAACACCTCGCGGAAGTGACGTTTTTCGCATATATTACTGACACTAGAGTATCAGTAAATTTAGTGTCAGTAATTAATGATACCTTAGTATCAGTAAAAAAATTAAAAAAAAAATTATTTCCTTAAGTCTGCTGAGACTCGAAATTGTAACCATTGATATAAATTTTTTAGGGTTTGTATATAAAGGCCCTAGATATTTATTTAGACACATTTTCAATTTTGGACACATTGGGGAGAAACCAAAAAAGGCTTAGAGAGATCGAGAGAAGGGGAGAGAGCTCGAGAAGGGCCGAGAGAGAGAGACCAGAGAAAGGGAGAAGTCCGGTGATGTTACCAACTTCCGGCGAGTCTCCGGCGTTGTTCTTGGCGCCAGGAGTCATAGGAGCAGAGGCAGAAAGCAGAAACGAGCAGAGGCAGAGTCCGAGCGAGGAAGAGAAATCGAAGAAGAATAGTGGAAAGAAAGCCAGAGAGCCTAATTTCAATGTCGGTAGCTTTTTAACGTTCATAGAATGCATGAGGAAATTCAAGTAAGTACACCATGACTATGATTTCTTGAGTTTGATTAAATTTGGGTGATTTAGGGTTTTTAGATAAAACTCGAAATTGGTAATGAATTAGAATCTTGTTAAAAGTAATTTAATTTCAGTTTTATATATGAACTTGGAACGGATTAACAGAATTGAAAAGATTGAAATTTGGGAAATTATGCCAAGAACCCTAAAAATTGGGGATTTCTAGATTTGCAGTGTGGAAGAGTATGAAAATGTTCTGGATGTTATTAATAGTCAGGGGAAAGAAATAAAATTGAAAATCTGAAATTTGACAATTATGTAAGTGGGGTAACAATAGCAATGGTAGAAGTGATGATAATAGCTGTAACAATTGGTAGAAGCAGAATTAGTAACGGTGGTAGTAATGAAAGAAGTAAAAGCAGTAGATGATGTAGAAACAGCAAGAGGTAGGATTGGCAGTGGCAGTATCAATAGCCAGAACAGAATCATAAATGAGCAGTATGAATTAATAAATTTGTGGTTGCGTTCATGGGGATTAATGAGTACACTCTGGAAGATATAACGCAACTCCGTGATGATTGGGCAATATATGTTGCACATATAATCACACAGTATAATGAAGAGGTAATTACAAGGACATGTTTTACAGAGGTGATTATTACTTCCTATTTTTTCACTTTAATTCATGACATATTGGGAAATCTTCTATTCTTGCAGAATACAAATGACAAGGACAACATAGCTATTGTTCGTTGAGTTAATGAAGTAGTATGATATTTCTCTTTTCTGTAAATTAAACATTCTTGTTTCTACTTTTAGCTTAGAATTTTTTCCCCAGATTTTTTAATTCAGTGAAAGCAATATGAATCATATCTTTTATTTCAGTTTTATGCCCTGATGGGTTTAATTTGGTGGGCTAATTTGTTTTATTTGTGAGTTTTGCTAGTGGGTAAGATTGCTTTGAGACTTGAAAGTTAAAACAATCATGATGTAAAATATTTTATTAACAGTGTCTCGATGTTCTCTATGTCAGACATGAACTTGGAGATAGTTTTTTACCTGATGAAGTTTTGCCATGTTCTGATTGATACTTGTTGAAACCTTTGGGGGATATGGCACCTGTCATCTAGATGAACAGTTAAAGGCTAGTGAGTTCTCAACAACTGTTGACAAGACTCAGAGGAAAGGATGTTACTACACATCAATGCCCTGAGTTATTAAGCGCAAGGGAATTCATGCGGGAGAACTCACTTCTCTGAATCTTGACAAGGCAAGCTTCAACGCATCTGGTTTTTAGTCATTATCATTCCAAGACAGAAACTTTGAATTATTACTTATGCTGATGTTTGGGTATATAATGGTCTGTTCAGACACAGTTACTGGAGAGCGTAATAACAAAGAATATGGAGGTTCTGAGGACTCACTTCTCAGGGAGCTACAATTTGCATTTATAGCATTTTTGGTAAGCACAAGACTAAATACATTTTTCCCCATGTTTAATATTTTCAGATTTTTGTGACATCTGAGAATCATGCAGATGGGGCAGTCCCTTGAAGCATTCCTGCAGTGGAAGTCTTTGGTTAGCCTTCTATTTGGTTGCACTGAAGCTGTAAGTACTGATTTATTCTTCTGCATTCTTCTGATCTATCAACTCCTATATTTGGGAGATTGTAGTCTGCACCGAAACGTGAATGAACTCTGCTTGTTGGTTTGGGTTCTTTTCGCCTGGATGCCCTTGAGATTTTGAGTGGGAAAAAAGGTTGTTTGAGTCGGGAGTTTTGTGTTACTTTAGTTTAATCTGTATTACTAAAGCTTCCTCTACTTTTTATTTTCTTTCAAAAATTCATTCCATGATACAGCTTCGTCTACTAATCTTTTGGTTTCATGCTTTCAAATAGAAATTTGACTGAATGAAAAGAGCTATAGTTGTAGTTATTCATCTACGAACTTGCAGGTTCTCTTCTCAACCCTTATCAATTGAACTTCCCGCATCTAATGAAGAGAAGAGTAACTCCAGATTTGGGCATTGAATAATCATTTTAAAACTAATTTTGAAATACCTCTTTTAGAGACTGAACTTCATGAAAATTTCAAGCCAAGAAACTGAGAATTCTTATAGATACTATAAATTCTTGTTCCTTTCTCAAAGAACAACTTGATCATCTGGATTTAGAGTCATAGTGTTAGGCCTCCAAATGGTGTAGACTGATTCTCTTACCATGCCATTGATGCAGCATGAGAGCGGTCCTAGCCCCTAGGATAATTCTACTTCCATACTTCTAATTCTAGCTTTTCATCCTTTCCTATGACAATTTTGAACCTTGAATTATTGGCTTGGGTTTTCACTTTTCTTATATGTTAAAATTTTTATTTGTTTTGCAGCCTTTCCATACAAGGAGTCAGCTATTCACAAAGGTAATGTTCTGCATCATTATATCATTTGTTAAATTTCTTGCAAGTTGCGGCTTATTAAGGGGGGCGGTGGTTACTGGTTAGGATGCAAATATTTGTGGAAATCTAGTAAGCAACTAATGGACTAAATCAACTTATTATCTCATTTTCAGTTTCAGTTTCAGTTTGGGTCCTTTCAGATGGTGCAAAGTACAGTTTCAGTTTCAGCTTAATCCGATATCGCAGTATTTGATATATTGAGATCTAACATGTTTATCTCATCTATTTTTATGGCAATTACCTGGAATGTTACATTCTAGTACATTTTGAGCTTTGAACTTTTAGTTTCCAGGAATTCCATAATGAACAACTATCTTGTCATCTTGATTTGCTTCCTGCATTTGGAAACAGTATTAGATCATGTCATCTGATAAACTTCATCTGGTTCATGAGATCCTTTTATTTCAGTTTTATGTCCGTCTATATATATATATATGTGTGTGTGTGTGTGTGTGGTGTGTTATTGATTTGTTTGTTTTGGTGATTATGTAGCGCTATGAAAGATACAACTTGTTATTATGGATGCCATTTGGTTTTTTATATGCATGCTCTTAGGTTGTTGGTATGGTTATTGTCAATAAGTGCTTTATGTGACAAAAATTAGATTAGGGTTATATTTTATATTTTTATTTGGATGTATTTAATGTTTTTATTTATGAAGATATCGATTTTTTTTGGAAGTCCATCTAATTCTTAACATTTGGTTTATAATTTCAGATTTTGTGCCAGATATCATATTGTTGGGGGATTGTTGCAGGCTTCTCAACAAGTATCATGAATTTGGGTGGGGGCATGACATTTTGATGGGACTTTAAGAGTAGTTTTTGAAAAATATATATATGTTAATTTAAAGATTGTCTATGGAGTTTTTGTATTCATCATGTGATACTGTTGAATTGATTAATACGATTAATCTATTATATTGCGAATTTTATATAAATGTAATTTTTTAGTTTTTTATTTCATTGAGTTGATATATATATATATATATTATATATATATATATATATATATATATATATATATATATAATTATATTATTTTATGATTAATTTAATTACAAAAAATAAGAAATAATTGTGAAATAATACGATTTTTAAATTTTAAAAGATATTGACGGATATTGATACTATAGTAACAATAATTACTGACACTCAAATCAAATATATGCGATATACTGATACTGCAGTAACAAAATTTACTGACACTATAGTATCACTAAATACTGATGATATAGTGTCAATAATTTACTGACACTAAAATAGTGTGAGAGATTACTGATACCATAGTGTCAATAATTTTCTGATACTACAGTATTAACGTTTACTGACACTAGAAACTAGTGTCAGTGATTTCTGGCTGCGGCAACACTGACACATTTATATAGTGTCAGTAAAACCCTTTACTGACACTAATTTAGTATCAGTAAAAGCCTTTTTTCTTGTAGTGGAACAATGATTTTTTCTATAATATTACTTATTTTTGGTCGCACCTCTTATTTTTATATACATATTCGATCTAATAACTATTAGATTGAAACTAAATCTGATTTAGTGATATGTATATATTAGACAAAGACCCCATGATTTACAACGTAGTGCGTAGTTACAATATAGTTTGTAATTGACGTTGGAAGCGTCTATAATCTCAAATAAAGTTCCTGTTCAAGATTTACTGACATAGGTCGGTTAGTAAAATCCACTGAGACCAATACATATCGTATATCGAGAATTGGTCCAATGGTTTATCCCAATGAACTATGAGTCTCGGGAGACACGTATAGACATGTAGGTGTTTATTTGATAAACACTGAATGACTCACAAAAGATTTCCTAATAGATAGTACACCAACGTCAATAAGAATCTTCTCGAGTTGAGTAGCATACTCGTCCTTCGACTTGAGATACCACTGTGGATATATGAGACATCCTTCACACTTCGATGACAGTCACGTCACCGATCTATTTAGATCAGACCTCCACATGTTCGTCAGTCCTGTGTGCAGGGCAAAGGTATCATGTACGTATTTGCGATCTAGTAAATCTTGGGTCGTGGTATACTTCGGAAGTGAGTTCCGAGTGTTATTTAAAGAAGAAAATTTGAAAGTAGACTATATTATACCTTATGAATTTGACATTTCTATCTATATCCCTGTTATAATTTTGATAGCTTGTGAGAGAGGGATTATATGTATACAATTACCTCGACTTGCATAGTTTAGCGAGATTATCCGTAGTCATCATAATTTACGAGTGGGTGAATTATGGACACGAAATTTGATTTTATGACGGATACACCTAAACTTAGATAGTCCCACAATATGAATGTACTCGTAGAGTACTTGGGCAACAAGTTATGATTAATACAGATTATTCACAATACTTTATCGGATTAAATGAGTTAATTCGAATCGTTTAATCGGTTAAATGAAAATACATGCATTAGGGGATTTTGATCAATTAATAATTAATATTTATTTGTATTTGATACAAAATTTGATTGGATACATATTAATTAATTGTCAAATGACATTTTGACACATGTCATTAATTTATGTATTTTGTTATTTAATGTAAATAAAAATACATATATATATATATATATTTATATTAAATAATTATTTAGTTATTTAATTGTTAAATAATTAAATAATTAAATAATTAGAAATTAAATATCTTATCCATTAGTCATAATAATATGTAATTGGTGAGATATTATTGGTAAAAAATGCAATGACTTTTAAGCTTGGAGTATTCAAATTGAACAAGTAACTTAAAGCTTAATATTTAATTAGATTAAATTAACCAAAATGACCAAAATGCCCCAAATTTCATCCTAGCCCTTTTATATAAAGTGAAAAATTTAGTTTTCTCTTTCATAACAAGCCTTGGTCGAAATTCATCTCCATAGAAAGCTCCCAAATATTTCTTGAAGAAACTTGTAGAGAAAGTGGAGAATCAAGAAGTAAACTTAAGGAAGTTAGAAGATTTTGAGGTAATCTTCAATATTCTCAATCTTAGAAAGTTAGTTTGTTGTTCTTGAGTATCTAGAATAGTTCTAGGATTTCTTTCTTTCTTAAATTTTGGGGTTTTTGATTTGGAGGATGAATTGAGAGGCTAGATGCATGTGTGAAGTAAGATTGAGTAATATTAATGTAATATTAGTTCAGCTTTATTATTTGATGACTTGTTGCCATTCTAGAGTATTATGACCACTCTTATAACTCATAGAATTGTTCTTGAGTTCTTCATTGGTGGTGGCTTTCATTGGTTTATATATTAATATGATTAATGTTGAGAAAATTGGATTTAAAGCATGAAAAATGATATTTTTGCCACCCAGATCAGATCTAGAAATTCTGGAATTTTGGTGATGAAAAATATGTTATTTTAATGTATTGGATGTGTATTGGGCATTGTAATACTTGCCAGACAGTGTTTCGGAGTGAAAATATAAGAAAATACGGAAAAATATTTTCGTAAAATTTTCGTAGTGTTTCTAGATTATTATGTCATTATTTGATATCGAATAAATATGTTTAGGTGAAATATGAATGAATTATTCATATGGGATATTGAATAATTTATTCGGTAAGTTAAAAAATTTTAAAGTTACGTTTTCGCCTGAACCGCGCTCTTCCGCTGTGCCTTTGAGAAAACCCCAACAAAATTGGTATCAGAGCGAGTCTGATCCTACATCCATTACATTTTTCATGCTTCATATATGATATATAATCCAATTTTGATATTTGCATATGCTTGTAATCTAGATGTTTCTTGATTTTTCGGTTCTACGCTAACGGGAAAACGTAATCGAGATCTAATGGTTAAGTTAAGTTACGTTTTCTCGGGTAGAATTAAACTGTTGAGAATTGATCTAGATTAATTATCTGCATTTGATGTAGAGTAAAACTCATTATAGGAATATCCTCGCTTAAATAAGGTATTAAAGTGACTAGTATTATGAATACTTGTTTCTTTGTCCGTCTTGTCAATACGGATGTGAATGATTTCCTGATGTTGTAGTTGTATCGTGCGAAAGCTGTGCAGTTATGGCTGATGGTAGTTCATTTGCGCCGGTAGAATTTATATGATAAGAGATAAATTCAAGTGAAAGTTGAAATCATGAACGTTCCAAAACTGTCAGGACTACATCTATAGCTTGAGTTTGTCACTGACAAGTGAAGCCTTGATACGCCTCCTATGAACATGCCAAAGCTGTCACAACGAAAAACGGTCAGGACCAGAATCAGGAGTCACAATGAGTGTGATTGACAATGAGTTGTCTGCTTGTGAATATACGTAGGCGAGAACATGCCAAAGTTATGAGTTAAAATATATTCATGGGGTCTACTTCTCACTATGGAATTCAATTTTATTATTATATTCTCATTTTCCGTTGGGGATTACGATATTATGTAAAGTAGAGGGAGGCACTGCTGGGTTAAAAATCCATAACTGAGGCAGTGTGTAATATTATGAAAATTACCGTTTATGTTTCCTTTATTCTATTGTGTATATAGAATTAAACTTCTTATCAACTGCATGCATATTATTTTTATATGTTTTCTGACCTGACTTATGGTTGCAGTTTTCTAGAATAGGTTCTAGATATCGATAGACATGGATATAATAAGATTAGTCTAAACCATCAGGAACTATTATTCCAATTTTCTTGGAAAATCAAGATGGTTAGTGACTTAGTTACTAAGTCACAATAGGTAATCTAAAAGAAATTCATTTTAGGATATAATGCTCTAGAGAGAATAGTTTATTGTGTAGTAAAAATTTACATGAATTGGTTCATGTCTCGAGATTCTTTACTGGCATTAAGAAAACTTCATTAGGTGTTTGTTTATCTGATAATGACATTTCTTGGATTTAATGACCTTTAGAGATAATGTGTCAGACACAATTTGCTAATCAATTATTTGTAATTGTTGTGAATAGTTGAAGGCAAATCATAAAAACTAAAGAAAGAAGATGTTTATAGTTGTGTGTAGAGAATATAGATTCTCACAATATGACAACTATAGGTATTGGATACTAGATCTCCCATCTAGTTATTTAAATATTGTTTAATGATTATTTTGATATTTGATATCAGAACTTGTGACTATTTGATGGTTACGTATTCTTTATTAACAGTTGTTACATATTTTAATACGACTAGTAGTGTCATTGACGAAGAGATAAACATTAAGAAAAATATTCGGTTAAGTAAATAACTTAGAACAATGCTTTATAAGTTCTTATCACTTTATCATTAGATTCTAATTCCATATGGTAAATGATGGTCTAATACGAGATCACACCACATATCCTTATCCATTTAATGAATATTGTATTCGGGAATGTGATTAAATCTCATTCAACCAATGATTGTCATTGAAGCATAAGATTTATTAAACTAATACATTGGATGTATGAAGTTTAATGAATTGTAAATAGCCTTGGATAGTTTTCTTTACTTCGTAACTTAGTTAATGAGTTGTCATGACTTAGTTAAGCATTTTTAAAAGAACTCATATTGAACGTCTTGAATGGTTCGAGAACTTTCAATATGTTTCTAATGAAACACAGATAAAATATTTTGACTAGTTCAAAGATATTCGATCTGAAGTTTTGAAAACTGTATCTTTAAAATTCATAGTGAGTCTTTAAATTTTTCAAAGATCTTTGATATGATAAAACATATGAATTTATGACAATTTGTTCTAGGATTTTTTAATGAATATGATTCTTACTCAATATTATTCTCATACGATTCCATCGTGATGGAATTGGTTAGTGAGAGGAATCAAATCTTATATGATTTGATTCATTTGATATTGAGTGTTACCGAATCAGTTTCAATACTCTTGGGGATATGCTCAAGTAACATTAATTCATCCTTTTGATTAAGGTTCCATTATTTTTCTACAGTTACGTATTTGATATGTATAAGTAGAAAATTCGAATCTTGAAAAGTTTAAGATTTGAATCTTTCTTTTGTATAATGGTAATATAATTGAAAGTACTTGTGCCTTGGAGGTACAAGTAAAAGTTTATCATTTATTCTATTTAATAGAATATTGTATTCTATTTGATAGAATATCATTTATATGATTCTGAGTAATAAAATTATTTTATTACTTGGTGTGTAACATCGGATGTTGACCATTGTAAAAAAGACTTGACTTATTGAAGTCAAATGCGAGAGTGAAAAACTATAAATGGAACTACATAATTAATAAGATGAAACGACCCTTAGACATCTTCCATATAAGTCCAATAGGATGTCAGAATCATTTGCAAAGTATTTGATAATAAATGGTTATGTTGTTTTCTAATCGAAGAAAATTATCCTATAACTTATAGTGTGAACGATATTTGATATCGATTTTGGAAGTTAGCATTGAATTATAGATTTAAGATTGTTCATAGCTTACTACGATCAAGTTTTGAACTTGATTAAGTTTTCATTATGAATCGTTCATAAAATGTGCAAATGGTTTGCGCAGGAAAAGCAATGTGAGTTTATTAAATGTTTGACCTTTATAGTATGACAGTGAGAAAGGTTATACTCAGTAATCTATTGTAGATTCTGAGGAAACTTGTCTCTAGTCACAATAATTGAACAATTAAAGATCTGTTGGTTAATGTTGATGTTAAACTGTGTATTTTAGCTAGGAATGCAAAGTAGCATTTCTGAATGGTTTCTTCGGATAAGAATAGATTCGTTGTGATTTCTTTATTTTGAAGAGTTCATTCTGGAATAACCCTAGCATTTATATTCTACTAAGATCACAATTTGATATACAAGCTTATAAAGCCTATTGCAGACTTATATGAGCTTTCCGAAAATTTGTGTTATCTAATTTTGGTAACAGTCAGATTGTCTGATTTTATCAAAGCATAGAGAATACATATGTGATAGTAGGGTCAGTGAGAACGTACAAATTTCTTTCTAGTATTATATATCATAACGACATTATCATTATTAAGATAATAATGATATTTTTATAAGGTAAAAGGTTTACCTAAGTCTTCTTTTCTCCGTGAAAGCAGAGTGAGTAGTCTCTGTTATATTTGATATAAAGTTTTATATGATATAAAAGTAAGAGACTTGTGAGATATTCTCATTAGTCGTGCATTAGATTTGATCTAATAAAGGACACAACAAGACTAATTGTTTGACAGTTAGTATAATTGTTTGACAGTTAGTATAACTGTTTGACAGTTAGTATAACTGTTTGACAGTTAGTGTTCTCTTGTTAATAGTATTCATCTTTCGAAAAGGAAATTCTTTTGTCGAAAGATAAATTGATTAGAATATCTAGTCAATCTTATGCATCATATGATGATGGCATAATGAATACTATATTATGTGCGATTAAAAATTTCAATTTAATCGTAATTATTACGAACTATTTTGATATGCTATAGACCATAGGATGTGTCTTGAAATATATTATTTGTTATCTTTGAGATATTAAGAAGGCGTTTCTTATTCATGGAGAATATAATCTGCAACCATTAGGGTCGGATTAGTTTTAAGTCTAATTATGATGTTAGACTGTCTACGTCATAAAAGAGTCAGACAAGAAGTAGTGGGAGTGACACGAATGATTCTACTGTATAAGTGGAATTAGTTATAACTTATGAAGTATTGACTTATGAAGTTGCAAAGTGACCTTATAGATTGGAAGTTTTGATATTAGTGTTGTGCTTGTGGTTGTCTGCATAGTATTTTGGATTTGATCCCTACATACATAGACAAATCAGTAGCTGTAGCACAATATTGATGTCACATCTAAGTCATATTGATGCATAACTTAAGTTCTACAAAATATTAATGATGCTAGCTGAGGGAAATATTTGGGTTTGTTGGATGAACTCGATATGTTATAGCGGACCTACTCGTTGTTGCCTACCTCTTGAGTGCTAGGTGACCTCTTGAGGGCCATGCGTATGTGATACACATTTAGATGTGTATATGATACCGTGGATTGACACTAGAGCAAGTGAGAGAAATTGTTAGGGTTGGTGCTCGGAACGCCAATCCGGATCGTATTTATGTCTGATTCATGAATACAAACAACGATTTTTCTATAATATTACTTACTTTTGGTCGCACATTTTATTTGTATATATTAGACAAAGACCCCAGAATTTACAATGTAGTGCGCAGTTACAATATAGTTTGTAATTGACATTGGGAAGCATCACAATAAGTTGTATATTCTCAAATAAAGTTTCTGGTCAAGATTTGTTGACACATGTCGGTTAGTAAAATCCGCTGAGACCAGTACATGTCGTATATCGAGAATTGGTCTGATGGTTTATCCCAATGAACCATGAGTCTCGGGAGACTCGTATAGACATGCAGGTGTTTATTTAATAAATAATGAACGACTCACCAAATATTTCCTAATATATGGTACACCAACGTCAATATGAATCTTCTCGAGTCAAGTAGCTTAGTGGTCATTCGACTTGAGATACCACTATGGATATATGAGACATCATTTACACTTTGATGACAGTCAGGTCACCGATCTATTTAGATCATACCTCCTCCTGCTCGTTGGGTGTGGACTGATGCTCATGATATCCTGTGAGTATCAGATAGAATCCGTCAGTCCTGTGTACAGAGCATAAGTATCATGTATGTATTTGCGATCTAGTAAATACATGGTCGTGGTATACTTCGGAAGTGAGTTCTGAGTGTTATTTAAAGATCGTAAATTTTAAAGTCGACTATATTAAACCTTAGGGATTTGACGTTCATATCTATATCCCCGGTATAATATTCATAGCCTTTGACGGAGGGATTATAAATATGTAATGACCTCGACCTGCATAGTTTAATGAGATTAGTTGTAGTCGTCAAAATTTATAAGTGGGTGAATTATGGACAAGAAATTTTATTTCGTGACAAATAAACCTAAACTAGGGGAGTCCCACGATATGAAGTGTATTCGTTGAGCACTTGGGCAACACGTTATGATTAATACAGATTATTCATAATACTTTATCAGATTAAATGAGTTAATTCGAATCGTTTATTCGTTAAATGAAAATACATGCATTAGGAGATTTTGATAAATTAATAATTAATATGTATTTGTATTTGATACAAAATTTGATTAGATATATATTAATTAATTTTCAGATGATATTTTGACACATGTCATTAATATATGTATTTTGTTATTTAATATAAATAAAAATATATATATTTATATTAATTGATTATTTAGTTATTTAATTGTTAAATATTAAATAATTAGAAATTAAATATCTTATCCATTAGTCATAATTAGTATATAAATGGTGAAATATTATTGGTAACAAATGGCATGACTTTTAAGCTTGGAATATTCAAATTGAATAAGTAACTTAATGCTTACTATTTAATTAGATTAAATTAACCAAAATGACCAAAATGCCCCAAATTTCGTCCAAGCCCTATTATATAAAGTGAAAAATTTTATTTTCTCTTTCATAACAAGCCTTGGTCGAAATTCATCTCCATAGAAAGCTCCCAAATATTTCTTGAAGAAACTTGTAGAGAAAGTTAAGAAATCAAATAGAAAACTTAAGGAAGTTAGAAGATTTTGAGGTAATCTTCAATATTCTTAAGCTTAGAAAGTTAGTTTGTTGTTCTTGAGCATCTAGAATAGTTCTAAGATTTCTTCCTTTCTTAAATTTTCGGGATTTTTGTTTTGGAGGATGAATTGAGAGGCTAGATGCATATGTGAAGTAAGATTTAGTAATATTAATGTAATATTAGTTCAGTTTTTTCATTTGATAACTTGTTGTCATTCTAAAGTGTTATGACCACTCTTATAACACCTAGAATTGTTCTTGAGTTCTTCATTGGTGGTGGCTTTCATTGGTGTAAATATTAATATGATTAATGTTGAGAAAATTGAATTTAAAAACTTTGGGTATTTATAAATAAGTCTATGGAATTTACGTTTAGGACCCCGAAAATTACAATTAGGTCCATGTCAGGGAACTTTCTCGAAAATTCATATTTTGGAAGCCCTTCGGATGTAAATTTTGAAAAGTGTTCAACGTGAAAGTTGTTCCTCTCGGAAAAATGAATCAGATGGTTCAAGAATCGACTTAATCAGAGTTTGGTTGAAAGTTTTATAGCCAAAATGAGAATCTTTTACACGTAGTTAGATGTAAACAGGAATCGCGTAACTGGTTCTCGAAACCACGTGTTTTCCAACGAGACGAAACTTCACTTAAAAATATTTTGATATATTTTCTAACACATAAACTCTTATTTTCGAATAACATCCCGTTCCAAATTCTACACTTCAATTCTGAAATCTTCTAGAACCGTTCTGAAAAAAATATTCATGATATGACACCACTCATGTATTATAACATGTCATATAGCATAAGATGTCCACTCATGTATTATAACATGCCATGACATTATATGCATGTTTTATTAATCAAACATAATAGTTAAGTAAATTTAAATAGTTTAAATTTAGATTCATACATGAAAATAAATTAAATTATTTAATTGGAATAAGTTTAAAATTTGGTAATTCAGAATAACACAATTGATAGTAGACTAGTTATTTGTTTTGGTATATATGATGGAAACCTAGATATAAACTCCATAGCCGATTCCAAATGGACGGTAGTGTGATTTGTACTCGGGATATAATTTCACGTACCAAATAAAAATAACATAAGTCACCTATATTTTAATTAAATATTTTAATTAAATAATTGTTAACATCTGAATTCAAAATTTTGAAGGTTTAAGTAGTGAACTAAAATTTTAAGAGTTAAAATTGAAATAGCTCACTAAAGAGAACACTTAATTAAATTGTTTAATTGAGTTATATTAGTTTAGACTAATAAAGTTAGTGAATAAAATTTAAGTGTTAAAATTTAGAAATATCACTAATAATCCAATAATATTAATAAGGTTATGTTTTTAGTCACGCATAATCTAAAAAAATTGGATACTAGTGTAATAGAAACCTTAAACTATAAAATAGTGAAAGTTTGAGGGATATATGACAGTATATCTCGCGATTTTCGTTATTAGTTCGATAACGTAAGATTCAAAAAGAGCCTCAAGGCGACTTTATTTTCGTCCCCTACATATGGGTCCATTTTAGGTCAAGATTGAATTCCGAGAGGATATGAATTCTAGATGTATTTAGTGATTTTACCTACCCTATGGCGGCACTTCACGAGGGTGGGTCACACTCACAAAGAAATGATTAATTGTTAATCAATATTCTTTGATCAAATCAAATGGTTTTGATTAATATAGGAATAAGAGTTGTTCCCGTATATATTAATCGATTAAGATTGTCTCAATCTAACATGCAAATAACTGACATACCCTACATCGGCACTTATTTGTGGAATGTTAGGTTTCCGTTACATAGTAATTATGTTTTAGGTTTCTAATTCATTTTACATGGTCCATGCATCATGTTTAATTTTATGCAAAAATACTTGTGATGCTTTTAATATACAATGAATGAATTTTAATTGCATGTTTGTTAATTAAAATTTTTAGCCATTTTTCTATGATATTTCCATATTTGCTAACGACAAATCTACGAGAGAAAATTAATAATAAATGAAAATTAACATGAATATTGTCCAAGTCTTTCGAAGACCTTAAAATTCATTCTGACGGAGGAGCCCACTGCTACATGCTGCAAAGCATGAACCAATGGCTACAACATCTATGATGATGGAATCATTACAAGACATGTTTGGGTAGCCTTCGGAGCGGCAACGTCATGAGGCTTTGGTCTCAGTGATGACCACGGAGATAAAGGAACATACATTCATATGAGAGCATATCTTAAGGATGGTGATCCACTTCAAAATGGTTGAAACCCACAGAGATCGTCTCAATGCATGTAACCAGATGACTATGATCACAGAGACTTTTCTGAAAGGTTTTTGCAGTTTAAGAGCAATTATGTTATGAACAAGTTGATATTCACCCTTACATAAATGCTAAATAAGCTTACCTCTTAGGAGTCCATGCTGATGGATCCTCATAAGCCTAGTAGAGAGGCAAGTGTTGTCGAATATTTCAAATCTACAACGTAGAGAAATAAATATTGGAAAGGTTAATGGTACAACAACTTGATACATGGAAAGACCTTGATGAAGGTAACATTACCATGAGATTAAGGACAAGGGATGTCATTTCAGTAAAAATAGTGGGATATACCAGTTTTCAATTTTCAAATAATAGTTATTTGAATTTAAACAAAGTGTTGTTTATTATGTTTTTGTCGCAGAAATTTGATTTCTGTTTCAAAACTATTGCATGATGGTTTTTCCATTTTATTTATTAATAATAGTTATTATTTCAAAAATGGATTACCAATATGCACGAGAAACTTGGAATATAACATGCATGTGTTAAGATCGTTAACAGATAACTAACTACCAAATACTGAGATGTTTAAGGTTGAAAAACCAAAAACTAAATGGTAAATGATTTCTCACGATGCATCTATCTGCAATATATTAGACTTTTCCATATTAACTTTGACATGATAAATGGATTAGTTAAAAGTGGATCTTTAAGTCAATAAAATAACCGCACCTTAAAAGTCCGTGAGTCTTTTCTAGAAGGTAAGATTACCAAGAGACCTTTTATTGGAAAATGACTAACAGTAATCTAAACACTCAGTTGTTATGAATATTTTGTCACTTTTATTGATGATTATTCTAGATATGTTTATGTTTACCTAATGTTGCGCAAGTCAAATATCTTAGAAAACTTCAAAAAGTATTATGCTAAGGTTGAGAATCAAATAGGTAAAATATTAAAACTCTACGATCAGATCGTGGAGAAGAATACTTCGACAATAAATTTGAGGAATTCTTGATTGAGCATGGGATTGTGTCTCAACTCAAAGCACCTAGAACACCTCTAGTAAATGGTGTTGAAAGGAGAAATCAAACCTCACTAGACATAACCATATCAATGTTTTGGGACAGTACCTAGTTCATTCTAGTGATATGCATTACAAACAGCAATGTATATCCTTAACGTTGTTCCATCTAAGTCTATTCCTAAGACACCTTTAGAGTTGTGGAGCGGTCGCAAAGCTTGTTGCAATATTTCTGCTTATGGGGGTGTCCAACAAATATGTTGAAGAACAATACTACAAAGTTGGAGCCACATTTAAGGTGTGCCTATTTGTAGGCTATATAAGGTGACTAGTGATGGATTCTTTTATAGTCTAAGAAGATATCAAAATATTTTCATTCTTGAGGAGGACTATATGAGAGAATTCAAGCCTCGCAGTAAAATGGTACTCGAGGAGTTACTTTCTGGTTTGACCAGTTAACTATCAATAATAGTGGTTGATAATAACTTAGCACATTCGACATTTGAACGTTAGATGCAGTTATATTAGGATGATCTACCACCTAGACACAATGGTATGGTTATATGATAACTTGATCTCTATCTAGAGATTGGAGAGGCAAAGGTTGTCACCTCCAGTGATGGTGTAGATAATCCTTTGAGCTATCATAGTGCAATGGATGATACTGATAAAGAGGAATTGCTCAAAGCCATGAATCTCGAGATGGAGTCTATGTACTCCAACTAAGTCTGGGAGCTTGTAGACCAACCTCGTGGGGGTAAAACCTATAGGTTGTAAGTGGATCTACAAGAGGAAGAGATGAGTAGGTGGGAAGGTACAGACCTTCAAAGTTAGGTTAGTGGTTAGGGATTATACACAAAAAAGAAAGTCGAATATGAAGAGATTTTCTCGCCAATAGCCATGCTTAAATATATTCGCACTCTTTAATGTATTGTCACATATTATGATTATGAGATATAGCAGACTGACATCAAGACAACATTCTTGAATATTAGTAATGATAAGATCTTCTATATAGTGCAACTAAAGATATATGTTGCCCAAAGTCAATAGGAAAAGGTTTGCAAGCTGCAAAGGTCTATTTATAGATTGAAGCAAATATCTTGATCTTGGAATATAAGATTTGATACGATGATCAAGTCTTATGACTTTGAGCACAATGTTGATGAACCTTGTGTATACAAGCATTTTATTGACAATAAGGTGTTTTTTCTCGTATTATACATCGATGATATTTTACTCATTGAGGATGATGTAAAAGTACTACCGGGTATAAAATCTTGGCTAGCTAACCAATTTTAAATAAAATATTTGGGAAAGGCAAGTTATGGAATTCACTTGTCAAATGAACCATTTCCTAAAACACCTCAAGCAGTTGCGGAGATGAGACATTTCTCACATGCCTATACAGTTGGCAGTCTCATGTATGTTATATTACGTTATGCACGAGGCTGGACATCTATTATGCAGTGCGAGTAGCCAGTGGTTTTAGTCTAACCAATGATTAGATCATCGGGTAGCTGTGAAACACAGTCTCATGTATCTTAAGAGAAAAAAAACTATATGCTTATGTATTCGGTGAGGATATAATTCTTAGAAGATATATATATTCTAATTATCAGACGAATATAGATTATGGAAATCAACATCCGGTTCAGTATTCACCCTAGTTGGTGGAGTCATAGTATGAAGGAGTATAAAGCAATCTTGATTGTTGACTCCACCAATAAGGCCGAGTATATAGCAGCTTGTGAAGCAGCTAAGGAAGTGGTACGACTCCATAAATTCTTGGGAGATTTGGAAGTTGTTCAAGATATTGATAAACCACTCACACTTTATTATGATAACAGTAGTGCATTGGTAAATTCTAAAGAACCAAGATGCCACAAGAGAGGGAAGCATATAGATCATCTCTTTTTGGAGATATTGCAGATAGTGTCTGCAAAGAATATGGCTGATCCATTTACAAAGACCTTGACGGCTAAAGTGTTTAAAGGTCACCTAAAGGGTCTATGATTATGCGACATATCTTATTTACTCTAGTGCAAGTGGGAGATTATTGTGATATATGCCCTAGAGCAAAATGTATTACGTAAATGGGATTTAATTTTAAGTAATAAACGATGCAGTTATTCACTTATTAAAATATTGATTTCAAAATCGCATATTACAAACTATCATGTATGCCATTGGATATTAAATGTACTTTCTGGCTTAGTGTATAAATGTTATATATAAGAGGATTTAAGTCTGAAATTAGTAATCCTATATAGTCCGTAGATAGCAAACGAAGACAAGCACTTTGTTTGTGGTTTATCTACAGTTGTGGTCCATTCTATATTGTATGACGACTTTGATCCGGGTTCATTTATGTGCGGACATGAGAATGAATGAACCATAGATGATGCGATCATATAGAACTGGACAAGTTATTTTAATATCCATTAAAAAACAAATTCATATCAGTCTAATAGATGATCATATATCGGTTGATATGAATCTTGAGTGTACGATGAACTCCCTCATGGCAGGCTATGTTCATTTATTTACAAAGGTGAGGTTGGTGAAGAAATACTAACCAATAGCTACGTACTTTGGGGACATGGTTTGGTTTATGTCTGGAGACATTTACATAGATATGGAGTCCATTCTTTCTTGCGATAGGTAGATGAGTATCTTCTCTAAGGGTTGATTCGGTACTTGAATGGTTAGAGTGTTCAATTCTTTCTAATACGAATAGCTTTAATATTCATAGTAGTTATGAATAAATCGTTAATTAGAAAATCAATGGTACTTATGGCATAAAATAATTAGAGGGATATAAATGATATTATGACCCGGCTTTAATTATGAGAAAGTATTTGTGGAGTTCATGATACTCTTGGTTACTAAACACTTCAAACAACGAAGTAGATTTGTGGGATTCACCATTTTTTTTCTCTTTTTTTCCTTTTTTTTCTTTTTCACATCTTTTCCTCTATTTTTTCTTTTTCATTTCTTTTCTTTTTCTCACATTTTTGGCTCTCTTTTGCGTCATCTCTTTAACTTATTGTCATCTAATCATGAGCTTTGGAAAACAGTCAAATGAATGTCAAGTCTCTTGAACATCTCTACAAATTTGCCAAAATAAATTCTTTCTAAGTAGGTAATGTAATTCTAATCTCATTTTTTAGTGTGCAATTTTGTATAGCATTCTGCTAATGATTCCAAAGTTCAAAATTGTTTTAAAGATTTAAATATGCTCATTTTCGTATCAGAAGATAAAATATTATTGAGAAAAATAAAATTTTATTTCACCATCGAACTTTTGAAAAGAGTTATTACATGAAAAGAAAATGTGCGATCCAAAAATTATACTTAAAAGTGGTACCCCTCATGATCAGGTATCTTGCCTCCATCAATTAAATCTTGGATCTCATGCCTGATGAGGGCATAACTGTCTGTATCATGGCATCTCTACTTGTCGAAGTAGCAATATTGGTTTAGATCAATGAAGGAAAAATATCTTTGGTATCATAACCTTTATGGATACATTGATTGGATTATATGGAATATGACTATCTCAACCTTTCTCCATCACATAATTTGATGTAAAGCAAACTATCTTTTGTAATTTTGTGTCTTAACCATATCCTTAATTATTAGATTCCCTAGGTCCTACGCATATGTTATGTTTTGCTTTAGTCAGTGTCAGCTTTTGCTAAAGTAGTCCACTATTTTATGCTTTTGCTTGAATAATTATTTTCTTTTGTCAGAGCCTTTGCTTTAACTTTAATAAAGTTGTGGTTCTAGTTCTATCTTTAGGTTGAGGTCTTGTCATACCAAAGATTCTCTATGTATCCTCCTTCATCTATATAAGAAGGATGGTTTTCATTTGTATCTCAAAATTCATTTAAATAAAATTGGAATGTTTAAAATCTTATGCCTCTCTAAGTACTTTCCTTATTTCTCTTGAAAATTTGAGGAAGATAAATCCCCATTGTGTGACAGTTCAACTCAATCATACCCACAAGTATGCTATACATTCGCCTCTATGGAGGATCTTGTGTATCATAAAGTAGCAAGAAGTTACCCTTATAGATTTAGATAGATCTAAGTATTCGTCGGTCTCCTTTATTGGACATAGTTCACCTGAGTTTAGGCATCAGGACATGAGTGTCGCTTTACCATTTTTTAGGGTGGTTGGAATTATAAAAAGTAACCCAAGTAATTGGTATCAGAGCCACGAGACCGGACATTTGCTATGCAGTGAGAGTAGTTAGTAAATTTTAGTCTAACTCAAGATTAGATCATTGGGTGGCTGTGAAGCATATTCTCAAGTATCTGAAGAGAACGAGAATTTATATACTTGTATATTCTTTAGAGGATATGATCCTCATAGGATATATTGATCCTGATTTTTAGACGAACTAGATTCTATGAAATTTTCATCTGGATCATTATTCACATGGGTTGTGGAGCTATTGTATGGAGTGTAAAGAAATCTTGTATTGGTCACTCAACCATGGAAGCTGAGTATGTAGCATCTTGTATAACTTCAAAGGATATATCAATTCTAATTTTTAGACGAACTAAATTCTAGGTAATCAACATCCAAATCAGTATTTATCTGGATGGTGGTATGGAGAAGTATAAAGAAATGTTGTATTGCTGACTCCACCATGAAGGCTGAGTATGTAGCAGCTTGTGAGGCAGCTAAGGAGGCATTTTGGCTCCGAAAAGTTTTTGGAGATCTGGAAGTTGTTCCAGATATTGATAAACCGCTCATATTTTATTATGATAATAGTGTTGCAATGTCGAATTCCAAGGAACCAACAAGACACAAGAGAGTGAAACATAGAGAGAGGAAATATCATCTCATTATGAAGATACTGCAGAAGAGAGATGTAATCATTACGAAAATAGAATATGCATAGAATTTGCTTGATCCATTTACAAAGACCTTAATGACTAAAGTTTTTGAAGGTCACCTAGAGGGTCAAGGATTATGCGACATGTCTCATTTTCTCTAGAGCAAATAGGAGATTGTTATGATGTATGTCCTAAAGTATTTTGTAATATGTAAATAAATTTATTTTAATAAATAAATCATGTAATTTCATTTATCAAAATTATTTATTTTAGATTCGCATATTATAAATTGTCATGCATACCCATAATTATTAATGTAATTTCAAACTTTGTGTATGAGTGTCATACACAAGTGGATTTCAGTTTGAAATTCTTAATCTAAAATAGTTCGTAGAAAGCAAACAAAGATAGGTACTTTATTTGTGGTTTATTTGTTGGTTTCTAATATAGTCCCAAGATCATATTTGAACAATGAAAATAATGAATACTCAAAGAAGTGAGGCGGAATCACACTTACATTGAATGGATTTTGAAGAAGATGAATCACCAAAGAATCTTTGATGAATTCGGCCAATGTGATCCTTTGTAGAAGATGAATGAGCTCCAAGCTTTTGAAAGGATTCCAAGCTCCAAGGTTGGTTTCCCTATCACCTTTTATGATTCTTTGATGTGTGCTAGCAAGTGTAGAAAGAAAACAATTTTATTTGTTCTTGGTGGATGCTCACGATAATGAGCAAAGGGAGAGAGAGTGTGTGTTTTGATTTTGTTTTCTAAAAACAAGTCATGCAAAAAGTGTTACCAAAGTTTGGTATATGGCTTTCAAAAAGTCAAAACTCAAATTTGGAGCCAAAATGGCATTAAAGGCTCTCAACAACCAACATCATGAATAATGACTACTTGTCACTCACCAAAAAGGTGAATGGACATCCATCACTAAAGTGACATGTGATGTGACGAGCGATGTGACGAGTGATGTGACTTGTGGCCGCACTTGATTCAAAATCGGAGTGGCCTCGCAAACACACTCGGGCTCGGTTTCGTTAATTCCGAATTAACAAATTTTCTGTTGCGACGTAATTAAATTAAATTTACTATTCACGTCGCTTACGAATTAATTCTAAACTAACTCGTTTGCCCGAATTAAAATCTAATTTTAATTCCGCGTCAAAATCTAATTTCGATTAATATATCGAATATATTATTTTATCGATTAATTCCGAATTAATCATTCTCTCTTCAAATAGTATTTTATCCTAGATAAAATCTCTCCGTAATTAATCCAAGATTAATTATGTTCGAATCATACGTCATCGGTGAATCTTCGGGAAGCGACCTAAGAGATCCCTGGATATGTTGGCAGTAAATCCGGTCGTCGGACTATCCGAACACGTACGTACCTTGTACTATGTTTTTACCGATTTATGAGACATGGTTGGCTTCTAGCAAAGCACCGTGTTTACCCAATTCTCCAGAAATATTCTTAATGGAATATATAATCTATATCAGGCGTAGTATACGTAGTATTGCGATCCAGTATCGGATGTCACATGCAAGGCATGGGGCTGGAATAGTGTCTGCCCCGTACGAAGCATATATCGGATTACAAACAACTAGTCTCTTTAATCGGATAATCATGACCAAGTTATATTATCCCGATGGTTGCAACCAATTTAGAGTACCAGTTTTGTATCCCTGCGTGATCATCATCTCCATATGACTGAAGTGATACTTCCATCTTGACATCACACCCAATACACTATGATTCTCAATAAACCCAGAAGAGGCGTACACAGAACCTGTTAAAGTCCTGGACGACCAAAACCAAAGCGTATTGATTGTCGCAAGTACTAGCGATGTAAGTATCAGGTTAAGACCAAATACACATACCCTGATGCGGATTCCCATAGACACATAGTCATACTACCAATGGGATTCTGCGGGGTCTATCTAGAGTGAAGTTGTTTCCGTACCATCGGTAAACACAACCTCCTATCACACTTGCATAAGTATCCAATACTTAAATATATGAGAACTATGTCGTTATGCTTCCATAACACGCACAAGTGCGATACTAGTCTATTCCGCATTATCGATGTCCAGTCTCGATAATACTACGACTAGGGATATTTAATGATTAAACCTTTATGGATTGATACTGTCTCATATCTTATAATCTGGAGCTAATAATAAGGACTTTTATCATTTATATATTTAAGTAATCAAATTACAAAATGATAAAATGCAATTTCCATTGCTACATAATTAATTTGTACAGAAACCACAATGTCTTTTACAAATAGTGACGCTATGGGTCATAATTGTCTAACAATCTCCCACTTGGCCTATAGCCAGTCACTCAAGCATTTAATACCTGAACTTTGTGCATGTCGCTCAAACTTTTGTTGAGGAATAGCTTTCATCAGCGGATCTGCAATGTTGTCCTCTGATGCGACCTTCTCGATCTTCACATCGCCATGATGTATGATCTCACAAATCAGATGGAAACGTCGAAGAACATGCTTGGATCGTTGATGAGACCGCGGTTCCTTAGCCTGCGCTATAGCCCCGTTATTGTCACAATACAATGGAACTGGATCAGCTGCTAACGGAACTACTCCTAATCCAATTAGGAATTTTCAGATCCAAACTGCCTCTTTTGCTGCTTCAGCTGCAACAATATACTCTGCTTCTGTTGTTGAATCGGCAACAGTCTATTGCTTGGATGATTTCCAGCTTACTGCTCCGTTATTCAAACAAAATATGTACCCGGATTGCGACTTACAGTCGTCTTTTTCGGTTTGGAAACTTGCATCGGTATACCCAGTTACCTCAAGTTCTCCATCTCCAGTTACCCGGATTGCGACTTACAGTCGTCTTAGTTCGTCTAAGATAACCGCCATCCAGTGACCATCACCTGGATCAGCCTGATAGCGACTACACATGCTCAAAGCATAGGAGACATCAGGTCACGTACATATCATGGCATACATGATCGATCCGACTGCCGTGGCGAACGGTATCCGACTCATGCTGTCTCTCACATCTTGAGTTTTAAGACACATGTCCTTAGATAGAGTGATGTCATGTGACACTGGAAACATTCCCCTCTTTGATTGATCCATGTTGAATCTCATCAACACTTTGTCAACATATGTACTTTGGGAGAGACCAAGCAGCTTTCTAGATCTATCCCGGTAGATCTTTATTCCTAGAATAAAGGCTGCTTCTCCCAGATCTTTCATGGAGAATTTTAATGAAAGCCAAGCTTTCACCGACGTTAACATGGGAATGTCATTGCCAATAAGCTATACATCATCAACGTAAAGGACAATGAATGTCAGTGCGCTCCCGCTAACCTTCTTATATACACAAGGATCGTCCTCATTTTGAATGAAATCATATTCTTTTATGATCTCATCAAAACGTTGGTTCCAAGACCGCAATGCTTGCTTCAATCCATAAATGGATCGATTTAACTTACAAACCTTGTTTGCAAGTCTTGGCATGAAAAAACTGTCAGGCTGTTGCATGTAAACATCCTCCAAAAGGTTTCCGTTAAGGAAAGCAATTTTGACATCCATTTGCCATATCTCGTAATCGAAATATGCAGCAATAGCAAGCATTATCTGAATGGATTTAATAATGGCAACGGGTGAGAAAGTTTTGTCATAATCGACACCATGTCGTTAACGATACCCTTTCGCTACAAGCCTAGCTTTGTACGTCTGTACGTTTCCATCCATGTCAGTCTTCTTCTTGAAGACCCATTTGCAACCAATAGGCTTTACGCCTTCTGGTGCATCAACCAGTGTCCAAACTTGGTTGGTGTACATGGAATCCATATCAGAATGCATGGCATCTTGCCATAAACCAGAGTCGATACCTTGTATCGCTTCCTCATACGTAGCCGGCTCCTCTTCCTCAATAAGATTAATATCCACATGAGGTGAGATCAGAAACCATACCTCTCAGGTTGTTTTCTGACTCTCTCCGACCTACGCGGTCCTTGTGTATTTGAAGATTATAGTACAGCCTCATCCTTGATGGACTGTTCATGTTCCGTTAAGGATTCTATGCCACGAACAGTATCACTCCGATTTTCATCGAGTTCTACTTTCCTCCCACTTATCACTGCATTTAGGAATTCCTTCTCAAGGAAAACCGCATGTAGAGCAACAAATACTTTGTTCTCTTGTGGGTGATAGAAGTAATATCAATTGGTTTCCCTAGGATATCCTACAAATAGGCATTTATCTGATTTGGGTTCAAGTTTGGTACCTTCCAAACATTTGACGTATGCCCAGCAACCCTAAATCTTCAGGAATGAGAAACCTGGTTTCTTTCCTGTCCATATTTCATACTGAGTCTGTTGAACAGACTTTGACGGAACCTTATTCAAAATAAGTATTGCACTGTTCAATTCATATCCCCAGAAGGAAATAGGTAGCTCTGTGCGACTCATCATAGACCTTACCATGTCTAACAAAGTTCGGTTTCTCCGTTCGGACACACCGTTTAATTGCGGTGTTCCAGAAGGAGTCCACTGTGAAAGAATACCATAGTCTTTCAAGTAATCAATAAACTCATTGCTCAAGTATTCGCCACCACGGTCTGACCGTAATGTCTTAATACTTTTGCCGGTATGTTTTTCTACTTCGTGTCGAAACTCCTTGAATTTCTCAAAAGTTTCCGACTTGTGTCTCATAAGATACATATAACCAAAACGCGATGCATCATCCTTAAAGGTTACGAAGTATTCATATCCACCTCTAGCCTGGCTAGACATGGGCCCACAAACGTCACTATGAACAAGGGCTAACAGTTCAGTGGCGCGTACACTTTTACCGCTAAAAGGTGATTTAGGCATCTTGCTTAATAAACAAGATTCGCAGACGTCATAGGAATTTGGATCAAATCGTCCAAGTACCCACTCTTCGAAAGTGTGGATATGCGTGTCTTCTTATATGTCTCATACGACAATGCCAAATATAAGTTTCATCTTTGTTACTTACTTTAAGCCTTTTGTTTGTTACATTATATGTTTGAGATTGATTTATATTCAAAATATAAAGAACATTATTTGCATCAACTGTGCAAATTTCTATATAATTTTTATACATAAAACACCCAGTGTTTCTAAATACAAAAGTATACCCACATTGGGTTAACATAGATACATAAATTATATTCCTAGTCAAACTAGGTACAAAATAACAGTTTATAAGTTCAAGTACATGCCCCGAGGGTAGTTCCAAAACATAAGTGCCCACGGCCAAAACGGCAACTCGTGTCCCATTTCCAATGCGGAGGTCAATCTCTCATGAGGCCAGTCTCCTACTAATCCACAGATCCTGCACATCAGTACATATGTGAGTACCACAACCAGAATCAAAAATCCAAGTTTTAAAACTAGAAGTAGACATGTTTATTTCTATAACAAACATACCTGAAGCCGGTGCCTTGCCCTCTTTAATTTCCTTCATGTGTGCCTTGTACTCGCAGCAGTCACGCTTCCAGTGACCCCGCTTCCCGCACTGCAAGCATACATCTTGGGATTTGTCCTTGGGTTTCCCAGAACCCTTTGACGATTTGGCATTGCCCTTCTTCTTATGCTTCTTCTTCTTAACACCTCTAGTCGCCTTATGCCAATCCCTCAGAGTCTGAGATGTTGAAGCATAGTGCGCCTCGCGCTTCTTGCCCTTAAGGAGCTTATTTTCTGCCTCACGCAGAATGGATATCAACTCTCCAAGAGTCTGGTCTTGGTTCAACATGTTGTAGTTCATGATGAACCCACTCCAAGTGTCGGGGAGAGACTGTATGATCAAATCCACTGAAGTCTCATCCTCGAAGACTATGCCCATCTGTCCGAGCTGCTCAATGTCAGCAATCATCTGTGAGACATGATGCTCAACAGACGTACCATCTGACATGCGATCGCGGAAGAGCTTCTTCTGCAACTCGTATCTTTGCGATCTAAGATTAGATCGGTGGAGATCATCTCATAGGGATCCAACCCCTTATTTTGAAGACGGAATTGCGGAGTCATAGCGGCAAGCATTACCGATTGAGCAGTCGCATTATCATCGCTATGAGTCTTCCAAAGCTCTGTTGGACATTATGACCCATAGCGTCACTATTTGCACAGATCATTGTGTTGTTGTAGCAAATTAACTATGTGACAAAGAAATTGCACTCTCATCATTTGTGATTAGATCACCATAGATATATAAATGAAGAGAGGTCCTATGATTAGTTCCTGGATTGAGATGATATGAGACAGTATCAGTCCACGAAGGATTAATCATTAAATATCCCTAGCCGTAGTATTATCGAGACTGGACATCGATAATGCGGAATAGGCTAGTATTGCACTTGTGCGCGTTTGTGAGGGCACAACGGCATAGTTCTCATATATATAAGTATTGGATACTTATGCAAGTGCGATAGGAGGTCGTGTTTCACCGATGGTACGGGAAACAGCTTCGCTCTGGATAGACCCCTCGGAATCCCATTGGTATTATGACTAGGGTCTATGGGAGGCCGAAATCAAGGTAGGTGTGTATAGTCTTAACCTGAGACTTACATCGCTAATACTTACGATAATCGATAGACTTTGGTCTTGGTGGTAGGGGACTTTAAACGGGTTCTGAGTACACCACACACTGTGGTGTTATCAGAGAGTCGTAGTGTATTGGGTGTGATGTCAAGATGGAAGTGTCACTTCAGTCATTTGGAGATGATGTCACGCAGGATACGGTACTAGTGCTCTTGAGTGTTGCGCAACCAATCGGGATATTGTGACCAGGTCATGTATATCCGATTATAGAGACTATGTTACCAGACATCCGATATGTGTTTCGGACGGGGGAGACACTTATCCACCCCCAGCCCTAGCACGTGATTATCCGATACTGGGCCGATATACACAATACTACGGTATACTACGCTTGATACAGATCTATATATTCCAATAAGAATATTTCTGGAGAATTGGGTAGGCATGGCGCTTTGCTAGAAGCCAACCTTGTCTTGTAAATCGATATAAACGTAGTACGAGGTACTTACGTGTTCGGACAGTCCGACGATCGTATTTACTGCCAACATATCCGGAGATCTCATGGGTCGCTTCCTGAAGATTCACCGATGACGTATGACTCGCACTTTGATTAATCTGGGATTAATTAGAAGAGAGAGATAGAATTAATCTGGGATTAATTCGATGAGAGAGAAAATTAATCTGGGATTAATTACGGAGATATTTTATCTGGGATAAAATATTAATTAAAGAGAGAGAACGATTAATTTGGAATTAATCGATAAAATAATATATTCGATATATTATTAGAAATTGGATTTCGACGCGGAATTAAAATTAGATTTTAATTCGGGCGAACGAATTAATTTAGAATTAATTCGCTAGCGACGTGAATAGTGAATTCGCTAGGCGTAATCATTTAATTACGACGCGACGGAAAATTCGTTAATTTGGAATTAGCGAACCCGAGCCCGAGAGTGATTGCGAGCGCGTTCGCATTTCGAATTCGAACGCGACACGCAAGTCACATCAATTGTCAAATCACTTGTCACTTTGAGTGATGTGATATGACATGTTGTCACTTTATTAAAGTGACATGATGTGAATATAGAAAAGTGATTGTTGGAAAGTGATAGGACTTTTGTATATATATTTTATTCATTTACTTGGTAAATGTGATAAAGATATAAGTATATATAAATCATTTTCTTCTCTTGGACCATGTGTAGTACACGGTTTTGGCAAAACTTTTGGTCATTCACGTGACTCAATTTTTTGGTCTTTGTTGTTCAAATTTTGGACAAGATTCACGTGACTCTCTCATTGTTTTTGGACTTCACGGTTTTAGAAACATTTGAGCCAAAACTCTTCATCTTTCTCTTCTCCCTTACACACGGCTTTGAGCCAAAATTGTTCTTCTCCACTTTTGGTCACTGCCGACGCAAAAGAGAAGCAATTGGGAGATGTTTTTTGTTGCAAAACAGAAGTGCTAGCACACCTTGAGTTGTATATAGGTGATAGGGAAACGAAATCTTTGAGCATGGAAGCTTGAAGCTTGGAGCTTCAATGGTGGTCTTCAATGGCCGAAAATGGTGGAGATCTACACGTCCAAAACCGCACAGCCCACTGTCAAAGGAAGCCATTGCCGAGCTTGGAGGGAGCTTAAAAACGCACCTTTGTTCTTCATTCATCAAAACCGAATTCAATGTGAGTTGATTCCGCCACCTCCTTTGATGTGTTCATAACTCGTTTTTATGCATTGTTTGTGATCTTGTGGACTTGATTGAACTCCAACAATGGTATCTAGAGCCATTGATGCATGAAAACCGAAATTAGGGTTCTTGAGTAATTTGGGGCTTTTTGATTTTAGCTTGATTGTGACAAATTGATTGATCAATAATGCTTATATATGATCTAATTTGAGATATATGTAATCAATTTGACAATAGAATCATTGGATTGATTTTCCCCAATTTGCAAATTTTGGTAGAAACTTTAATTTGGGTAAACTCGATTTAGGCATGATTTGGTTGAATTGTTTGATGCATTATGCTTGAATGAGGTTGAATTGAAGTTGTGCATGATCAATTTCAAGAAAATTGGATTAGATCAATTTTCCCCAATTCTTAGGTTGAACATGAAACTTTAATTGGGTAATATGTGTTTTAAGCATGTTTTTAATTGCATTGGATGTTTAAGTATGCTTAGAACATGTTTAATTGAGATTGTGTGTGGTCAATTTCATGAAATTGGATTGGATTCATTTTTCCCCAAATTGAAGCCTTGGCCGAAAATTGCATAACCCTAATGTCTTGGTAATTTTGTTTTGTTTGATCATTGGATGACTTAAAACAATTGGTTAATGTTGTTTTGAAGTTCAATTGGATTGAATTTTGATTTGGACACATTTTTCCCTTTTAAAGTGGCTTGGCCGATTTTAAAGAACATGAAATTCTTTGTGATTTTGTTGTTTTAATTCATTGGATGAATTGAATTGATTTGGGAAATTAAGATTGTGGACTCAATTGGATTGAAACCGAATCGAATTGAAAAACCCCTAATTGCCGAGACTTGAAAGCATGTTAATTGGGTTTGATTTTAATTGAATTGTGTTGGACACTTTTTTGGTTGTCAAAGTGCATGATTAATTAGGCTAATTGATGTTTTAGAAATGTTAATTGGGTAATTGATTGTGTATTACACTTAGGTTAATTAATTGTGAGATTTGGAATTTTATAAGTTAATTAATTTGGGCTTGATTTTGGAAATTAGGCTTGTTAAGTTGTAATTGGGCTTTTGGGCTTTGTTGTAACAAAGTTGGGTTTAGGCAAAATTGGTTGGATCCAATTAGGCCCAAAACCGAATCCAAAAGGTCCAATTATGATTTAATGGACCTTAATTATTTAATTGGGCCTAATGGGCCAAAATTAATTAAAGGCTTATGGGGTAACTCCCGGATTGGATTTTGGTTGTTTCGTTTTGACCCCTTGACCAAAAGTCCACGCCTATAGAAATTAATTAAAAGCCCATTGGACTTTAATTAAATAAAACATTAGATGTTAAATCGGGCTTTGAGACCCGTTGCGATTAATTTGGAATTTAAGTCGTAAGGTTCGTTAATAAAAGTGTAATATTTAATTTAGAATTAATAATGAATTAGAATTAAATACGTATTAAATTGGATTTAATTATGTAATTTAATTTAATTCGTAGAATTGTACTTGACTTTGACGTTTGTGTGTTTGTAACGAGTTTTCGAACTCAGATGATTTGTTTAACGATATTTGAACATTGATGATCACTATAATCAAGATTAATTAATTTGATTGATTGATTGATACATGCTTGTATGAATACATGGTTGTGATGTTTGAATAATGTATATCGGATGGATATTAGTCGGGATTGGGCGATTTTGGAAATTGTAATAAATTTGATTTATTAATTGGACCTGCGTGTCCAGCCTTATCTCTTATTTCTTTGTATTCTTTTCTCACCTATCCCCTCCATGTAAAAGAGGTTTCTTTAGAAGTGTAGTGTAACGGGTAGAAGTTATACAAGTGCTAGCGGGAGAGAGAAAGTGAGAGATTTGATCTAGGATCAATGTAAATATCCATCCGCATATCATTATTATTTTATTTCATACTCGCTTTATTATGTGTTTAGAATGCATGCTTAAGGGTGTATGATGATGAGACCTTAACAAAGATAATTAAATTGGTAGCCAATTTGCACGCGAAAAACCCTCGTTTTATATTAAGCAAAATATCCTTCCATTGAATGATTCTTGTTCAAGATCCGAAGTTGGCATTGGTTTTTATTGACCAAAGTCAAGACCTTTGTCAATCAAGGATGTACTTGAATCATGAGAGTTTTGTTGCATATCGGTGTCTTGTCCAAATCGTGATTTTTATTGGCCAAAGTCAGGTCACTTTTTGTCCAATGACATTGATTACGAACTTTCCTCTTCCTCGTCAATGGTCCTGCTTAACTGGAATCATTAGGTTTGTGTTTGGGCCAAGTCAAGGCCTAATTGATTCAGAGGATAGGGTTAGGAAAATGTATTGGATACATTGACATTATACATATGTTTCGGACTTGGATGTCCACCTAACCGGATCTAGGAATTGGATGAGATCCAATTGATCTGAGAGATCTACCTAGTTAAATAGCATACACTTTTTATTGGCCAAAGTCAGGGTGTTGTTTATTTAACGGGATCCTAGCCCACTAGGAAACACGGTTTCCCGAGTACTCCACAGAGGGTTAGAGGCTCGACGAAAAATAGTGGGAGGCAAGTATTGAATTTGCAACATTCGTTCGAATACTCGCTAAACACGCTCATTTTATTTTATTCGTCATATTATCAAAGTATTAGTTGACTAATATTTTATGTTGTTTTAATAACAGTTGGACTGTATTATACTTGATTATATATAATTGGATTATATTAATCAATATATTTGAATTAATTAATTTCAGTTTACAATTGATTTTATAATTGGATTATAGTAATCAATGTAATTGAGGTTAATTAATTTGGATTATATTTGATTATATAGTTGGACTATTATAATCATTATAATATAATAGTACCACTAATCGTTGATTAAATAGTTGGACTATTGTAATCAAGATAAGAAATTGAAAAATTGGATATTTAAAATATAATCTGGGATAAAAATATTTTAAATGATTTAATTTTCAAATTGGGATAAATAATAGGTTACTTTATTTGATAAAATAACTTATTATACGTTACGCCCAAAATTAAGCAAATAGTAGAGCATAAAATCTTTGGAAGATTTATGTGATGATGACTTTAATGCTTAATTAATATACTTATAATAAATCTATCTTTAGATTTAAAAGTATTAAAATTGCAATTAATAATTCTTGGAGAATTAATTGACTATTCTAGTGGAGAAAAGTCAAAGTTTGCAATTGGGCATGTAGCACAAGGTGCACATCGTTTCGATATTTCGAAACCCAAGGCTTGGCCAAAGGTTTTGAAATATTGAAAAGGATAATTGACATATCCCAAATGACTACCATTTGGATATGGAAAACACGAAGGAATTAAAGAAAGGGCGAGGCTCTAACTTTAAATATGTTTGTCTTAGTTATGTTCACAGCTAGTATTGAAATTAGATTTTAAATACTTAGTGTGGTACATAAAATATATGTATTGATATTCAGAATCTGCTTTAAGCAGGATACTGACTTCAAGCTGAGATTCCTCTGCGAATCGGAAACGGGACGAAAGTCGCTGTTTCGACCGTAGATACATAAGTTTAGGAACTAACCTGGGGTGTGTACTTAAATTAGGAACTGTTATAATGTAACTAGTTTGACTAGAAACATTATCTCTTTATCAGTGTTTAATCCGTTGCGGATAAAACCTTTATATTATAGGACACTGAGTGTTTTATTATATAAAGATGATACTGAGATAAATACATTAGATGTAAATAACATAATTTATATTTTGAATATAAATAAAAATCTCAAACATATAAATGACAAATAAATAGCTCAAATTGATTTGATCAATAGAGACTTATTTATGGTATTGTTGTCTAGGACACAATTAAACGAGACATGTCAGTTAGACGGTGTGTCCGAACAAAAACCGAATTTTGTTGGACATGATAAGGTTTATCACGAGTCGCTCTGAGCTATCATTTCCTTCAAACAGGATATGTATTAACAGTGCAAAACTTATTTAGAATAAGGTTCCATATTAATCTGTTTGACAGATATCATATAGGATGTGAACAGGAAAGAAACGAGGTTTCTCATTCCTGATAATTTGGGTATGCCAGGCATAAAGTTTGGATGATACCAAACTAAGAACCCAAATTGGATTAGTGCCAATATAGGTTATCCTAAGGGAAACCATAAGTATAGTACTTATAAATCCCACATGAGAACAATGTGATTGTTGTTCACCATGCGGTTTTCCTGAGAGGAATACCGATATGCAGTGGTCAGTGGGAGGATAGTGATACTCGATGAAAATCGGAGTAATACTATTCAAGGCACGAAGTCCTTAATGGAACACAAACAGTTCATCAATGATGAATCTGTACCATTAATCTTCAAATACACAAGAAACTTCGTAGATCGGATAGAGTCAGAAAACAACCTAGGGTATGGGTTTCTGATCTAACCTCATTAAGATGTCAATCTTATGGAGGTGTACCATCCGACTACGTTTAAAGGAAGTGATACGAGGTATCGACTCCCTATTATGGCAAAATGCCATGAGTTCGGAATGGATTCCATGTTTAACAACTATTTTGGATACTAGTTGTTGTACCACAAGCATTGTGCCTATGGTACATTATACGTCTTCAAGGAAGACATACATGGATGGCAACATACCAACGTACAAAGCTAGGCTTTTGACGGAAAGGTATCGTTATCAACATTGTGTTAATAACGGTTCAACCTTTTACCTGTTGCCATGGTAAATCCATTTTGAAGATGCTTGTTGATAACTGTATATTTCATTTATGAAATATGTCAGTTACAAATCAAAATCGCTTTCCTGAAAAGGAAACCTTTTGGAGAATGTTTATAACATTCTGACGATTTTGTATAACCGACAAACAAGGTTTGCGGATTATTCAATCCATGTTTGGATTGAAGCAAGCATAGGGTTCTTGGAACTGACGTTTTGAAATAATCATAATGGTTTATGATTTAACTCAAAACGAAATAATTCTTGTGTATATAAGGAGGTTAGTGGGAGAGGGCACTGACAATGAAATTCCCATAAAACAATTGGTGAAAGCTTGGCTTTCATGGATATTCTTTCAATAGAAATTCTCCGTAGAATTCTGGGGAGTAACAACCTTTATTCAAGGAATAAAGATCTACTGGGCTAGATCTGGAGTTGGTAACACTCTCTGAGAAATTGTACATTTAAAATGTACTTGTATTGGTGTCTCATACGCTTCGAGCATATGGAGTCACGATCAGTTCAATCCAAGTGATAGTCACTGGATTGAAGTTGAGAACATCTGTTAGTATCTCAGAGAACTAAAGATGCTATCTTAAACTATGGAGAAGGAGAACTTGTAGTGATTGGGATCACTACTCTGCAAGTTTCCAAACAATTAAAATACTGCGGTACTATAAAGTTTGAATAACAGGGACAGTGAGCTGGAAATCTTCCTAGCAAGATAACTGTTGCCGAATAAACAACAAATGCGGATTATTGCTGCAGCTGAGGCAGCAATAGAAGCCATTTGGATCGATAATAAATCTAATTAGATTAGATATAGTTCTGTTAGCAGCTGAGCTAGGCGTCAGCATAGGCTAAAGAATTAAAGGTCTCATCGACGATCCAGATATATACTTCTATATCATCTGATTCGTTCGGATCATACATCGTGGCGATGTGATGATCGTGTAAATCGCGTCAGACGATAATTAAACAAATCCGCTGACGAAAAACTTTCCTCAGCAATTTGAGCGAACCGTACATAGTTCAGGTGTAGGACACTTGAGTGACTCGCTACGTGCCAAGTGGGAGATTGTTGGGACATTGACCCATAGCGTCACTATTTGCACAGATCATTGTGTTGTTGTAGCAAATTAACTATGTGACAAAGAAATTGCACTCTCATCATTTGTGATTAGATCACCATAGATATATAAATGAAGAGAGGTCCCTATGATTAGTTCCTGGATTGAGATGATATGAGACAGTATCAGTCCACGAAGGATTAATCATTAAATATCCCTAGCCGTAGTATTATCGAGACTGGACATCGATAATGCGGATAGGCTAGTATTGCACTTGTGCGCGTTTGTGAGGGCACAACGGCATAGTTCTCATATATAAGTATTGGATACTTATGCAAGTGCGATAGGAGGTCGTGTTTCACCGATGGTACGGGAAACAGCTTCGCTCTGGATAGACCCCTCGGAATCCCATTGGTATTATGACTAGGTGTCTATGGGAGGCCGAAATCAAGGTAGGTGTGTATAGTCTTAACCTGAGACTTACATCGCTAATACTTACGATAATCGATAGACTTTGGTCTTGGTGGTAGGGGACTTTAAACGGGTTCTGAGTACAACCACTTCTGGGTTTATCAGAGAGTCGTAGTGTATTGGGTGTGATGTCAAGATGGAAGTGTCACTTCAGTCATTTGGAGATGATGTCACGCAGGATACGGTACTAGTGCTCTTGAGTGTTGCGCAACCAATCGGGATATTGTGACCAGGTCATGTATATCCGATTATAGAGACTATGTTACCAGACATCCGATATGTGTTTCGGACGGGGGAGACACTTATCCACCCCCAGCCCTAGCACGTGATTATCCGATACTGGGCCGATATACACAATACTACGGTATACTACGCTTGATACAGATCTATATATTCCAATAAGAATATTTCTGGAGAATTGGGTAGGCATGGCGCTTTGCTAGAAGCCAACCTTGTCTTGTAAATCGATATAAACGTAGTACGAGGTACTTACGTGTTCGGACAGTCCGACGATCGTATTTACTGCCAACATATCCGGAGATCTCATGGGTCGCTTCCTGAAGATTCACCGATGACGTATGACTCGCACTTTGATTAATCTGGGATTAATTAGAAGAGAGAGATAGAATTAATCTGGGATTAATTCGATGAGAGAGAAAATTAATCTGGGATTATTACGGAGATATTTTATCTGGGATAAAATATTAATTAAAGAGAGAGAACGATTAATTTGGAATTAATCGATAAAATAATATATTCGATATATTATTAGAAATTGGATTTCGACGCGGAATTAAAATTAGATTTTAATTCGGGCGAACGAATTAATTTAGAATTAATTCGCTATAGCGACGTGAATAGTGAATTCGCTAGGCGTAATCATTAATTACGACGCGACGGAAAATTCGTTAATTTGGAATTAGCGAACCCGAGCCCGAGAGTGATTGCGAGCGCGTTCGCATTTCGAATTCGAACGCGACACGCAAGTCACATCAATTGTCAAATCACTTGTCACTTTGAGTGATGTGATATGACATGTTGTCACTTTATTAAAGTGACATGATGTGAATATAGAAAAGTGATTGTTGGAAAGTTGATAGGACTTTTGTATATATATTTTATTCATTTACTTGGTAAATGTGATAAAGATATAAGTATATATAAATCATTTTCTCTCTCTTGGACCATGTGTAGTACACGGTTTTGGCAAAACTTTTGGTCATTCACGTGACTCAATTTTTTGGTCTTTGTTGTTCAAATTTTGGACAAGATTCACGTGACTCTCTCATTGTTTTTGGACTTCACGGTTTTAGAAACATTTGAGCCAAAACTCTTCATCTTTCTCTTCTCCCTTACACACGGCTTTGAGCCAAAATTGTTCTTCTCCACTTTTGGTCACTGCCGACGCAAAAGAGAAGCAATTGGGAGATGTTTTTGTTGCAAAACAGAAGTGCTAGCACACCTTGAGTTGTATATAGGTGATAGGGAAACGAAATCTTTGAGCATGGAAGCTTGAAGCTTGGAGCTTCAATGGTGGTCTTCAATGGCCGAAAATGGTGGAGATCTACACGCCCAAAACCGCACAGCCCACTGTCAAAGGAAGCCATTGCCGAGCTTGGAGGGAGCTTAAAAACGCACCTTTGTTCTTCATTCATCAAAACCGAATTCAATGTGAGTTGATTCCGCCACCTCCTTTGATGTGTTCATAACTCGTTTTTATGCATTGTTTGTGATCTTGTGGACTTGATTGAACTCCAACGCTCTACTCAGCTCAACTGATCAGGTCGGGGCTTAGGCCCAATAGGTCGCTCTAAAGTATAGAGTAACTTCTCTTCTCGGATCCCATAACAATTCTGAGATTCATATCCCAGTCCTGAAAGTTTTGCCATTAAGATGTTGTCGCCAATGACAATTTCCCTAATGCTCAACTTTCCTGTCATCTTAACCGCAATAGTCCAACTATTCGATTAACGATGTATTGGTACAGTCTAACTGTTATAAGAAAAATAATAATATATTAGTCCAACTAATAAAATAATTGACGAAAATATTTGAAAGCGCGTAAAGCTAAGTATTTGAACAAAATTGCAAATTCAATACTAGCCTCCCACTATTTTTCGGCGAGCCTCTAACCCTATATTGAGTACTCGGGAAACCTAGTTTCCTAGTGGGCTAGGATCCCGTTGAATAACACATAACCTTGACTTTGGCCAACAAGCTGTATGATATTTAACTAGGTAGATCACTAAGATCAATTGGATCTCATCCAATTCCTAGATCTAGTAGGTGGACCTCCAAGTCCGAAACATATATACAATATATATGCCAATATATCCAATATATTTTCCTAACATTTTTCCTCTGAATCAACTAAGCCTTGGCTTTGGCATAACAAGCTTAATGATTCTAGTTAAGCAGAACCCATTGACTTTGGAAAGCTTCGTAATCGATGTCGATGGACAAGAAGTGATCTTGACTTTGGCCAACTGTAGGCATTGCATTTTCGCATGTGAAACCCGATGAGGAGTCTTATTTGGAGACAACTACCTTTTAAGTCACGGATGCCGCGGGAAACGGATATCGGAAGGGGAAATTCAGAATAAGCAAGCTCACTGTCTTCGTTGGTGCTGCGTTCATTACTTCGTTCGAACGGGAAAACAGATTGCGGGCGTTCGTGTAGCGTTCGAGGGAGCGTTCGAACGGTATCGGTAATTCTGGTTTTGCTGCTAGCCTCACACCCAGCCCATTTAGCTCCCCAAAGCCCATAAAACACATCCCAAATTAAATAATTAAATATTAAATTAAATATTAAACATTAAATAAAACATTTAAATCATTTACCAATTAAAATAAACAATTACCAACTTAAACTAAAATCATGCCTAAATTAAACAAATCACATACTAAATCAAAATACAATCATACCAAATTAAAATCAATCATAACCAATTAAAGCCAATCATATATTTGACTTCCTAGTCTAATAAGATACTTACCAATATAAAATATTTGTATTCCTAAACCAACACAAACTAAATATTACAACTTCCTAAAGTAAAATATTTTGTCCCCCCCCCTCCCTTGATTTCCTTGTTTAAAACTAAATCATATCCTAATTTAATGCACAAATCCCTTCCCTTGTAAACCCTAGCCATTCTCTATATAAACAACCCCCTAACCAAGGCCATCAGGGGTTCACACAACACAATTCACACCCAAGCTCTCTCGAAATCTCTCTAGACTCTCTCTACACACCCAAACACATCCAAGAGAAAACACTTCATACACACACAAAAAGAAAACAAAGAAACCACCACAAGCCACCACCCTCCATAGCCGAACCCAAACTCACCCATAGCCGAATTCTAAAACACGCCAAAACAACCTCCTAGATTACCTTAAAACAGTAGCCCAAAATCCTTAAAAAACAGTAACTTAGAAAACTACATAGATAACCTTAAAATAATCACTTTAATTGCACTAAGAACCCACACAACTTGGAATAGTTCTTTGAAAACATTGAAACAGGTAGCCCGTGCAGTGAGCAGCAAAACAGGAGCCGAATAGGAGCAGAACGGAGTTCGAACAATAAGCAAAGCAGCGAAGCAGTGAGCTAGGACGTTGAACCAGCGGACCAGAAAAGTCGCGGAGCCTTACCCCCCTTTCGATCTTCGTGGAACGTGAGTCCGAGAGACGGATTAAAAGGTTAGACCTGAGGGTATCTTTCACACTTGTTTTCCTTTCCGCATTATTTATTAAGTATTTCTTGTATGATTGTAATGTTAAAATGTGTGTTGTGATTTTTGAGTATATAAATATGCATGAATTATGAGATGTAATATGTTGTGGGCATTGGATGAATGAGAGATGTGTCAACTCTCGCGGTATATCGGATGGAAACCCGGACATAAATTTCATAGCCGATTCCGAATGGACGGTAATATGATCTGTACTCGGGCCACAACTCCACGTACCGCTTGAGTAAACGGCACCATCTCTCTTTCGTTGTGTTGCTTTTTGTTTATTTAGTTTTCTCTTGAATTCAATATATTGTTTATCTTTGTATGATTCAACCAAGCGCATGGGCTTAGTGAGTTAGTCCAAAGGTCCTCCATTTGTGAGACAAAGAGCCGAAAAGGCCACCTTCGTGACACTACTTCGCCGCGCCGGTTGATGTATGTTCGGTTGGACGCAAGATACGTTCAATCGAGCATACTTATTTTGATATTATTATCTTTATTTTCGTATGTATAAGTCAATCGAGCGCATGGGCTTAGTAAGTGTGATGTGGGATCCCCTATGGGGAGGGGCTAAAAGCCCCCCTTTTCCACAATGCTTTGCCGCGCCGGTTGACGTGTGTTCGGATTGGATGTGAGATGTGTTCAATCGGGCATACTTGGTTGATATGATTGGTTCCAGTCTTGTACGTGTGACATGATGCGCATGGGCTTAGCATGTTGGTCTAAAGGTCCTCTCTTTGAGAGATCAAGAGCCCCAAAAGGTCACCTTTACGGCAGTGCTTCGCCGCGCCCCTTTATTTTCTGTTTATTGCATCCTATTTCATGCATCAGGTCCGTGTCCGTTCGAACGCGTTCACGAACGCAACTCGAACGCGCATAATTTTGCCTTATCATGCATCAGGTCTCATTTCCGTTCGAACGCGTTTACGAATGCTACTCGAACGTGAGCTTCTGTTTCTTTCCGTTCGAACGCGTTTACGAACGCTACTCGAACGTGAGCATTCTTTCATTTCCGTTCGAACGCGTTTACGAACGCTACTCGAACGTGAGCATTCTGTTTCATTTCCGTTCGAAAGCGTTTACGAACGCTACTCTCGAACGTGAGCATTCTGTTTCATTTCCGTTCGAACGCGTTTACGAACGCTACACGAACGTGCACACACTGAACTGAGTCTGTCTTATTATATATCCATGCATAATTGCCTATTGATTGATCTTTCTTATGCAAATGTGTCAATGTATTACAATTCGTATGCTTATGTCATGATAATATTTGAGTATTATTTCTTGCGGTATATCGGATGGAAACCCAGACGTAAATTCCGTAGCCGACTCCGAATGGACGGTAGTGCGGTCTGTACTTGGGCTACAATTCCACGTACCGTTTGGAAGAGTGCCAATATGTGTGCTTGTATGGTCAATATGTGTGCTTGTGTTTTCTTGAATGTAATAGTAAAATTGTATGTTCGTTGCTATCTTGATATATGTTAAGCATGCAATTTTAATATGAGATATATGTAAAATGTACACATAAGTTTTATTTTGCATATGAGAATTTAGAAGCATGATACTCTTGGAAATAAGTGTTACTTAAGCTTAGTTAAATTATTACATGAATCCTTTCATTACAAGTGACATAAGTAAGGGACCATTCCGAACCCAACGGTTTGAGGTCTTCCCTTGCGAGGGGTGAGTGCGGCCTTAAATCTTTGTCCCGGTTCACACCGGGTGGCGACTCCATGTTATGTAATCCTTCCCAACTAGGCCGCGAGCCTAGGAACGGCGTCGCTCAGTTTCTGTGTCCCACAGTCTGGCGACTCCACTGGGGAGTAGTGAATTGGCCCCGAAATATTGACTTGTGATGTTTGGATTTATGTTTTAATTGACCGTGTCTATAGTGGATAAAGTGAGGGTTAATCAAAGGCATTTTTAGGCTAGGTAATGGTTTGGTGTCTTCCTTCATTCACTACCTTTCTAGAAGGAAAAGCTGTGAAGGCACCTAGATAGCCATCTACTGTAGCCTATTGTGATGGACTAATTTGGAGGACTCGTTGTTTATTCCTGACAACAAGAGATAAGAGCCTAAGAGGCTTGGGTATTTAAGTGAGCCTCGCTCCACCTTCCCTCTGGGGGATCTACAACGGGAAATCCATTTGACAGTCCGTCACACACCATAGCTCATTGGCACGTACCTTAGTGTATAAAAAAGGGTGCGCTCACTTGGTTGCTCGAACCCTTGAGTGGGGAGACCTAGTTGTGGGCCATCCTTCGCCGGTGAGAGCCTTTGTCTATACTCTTACTAACCCACCTATAGACCGGGTTGGCTAAAGTAGCAATTATTTCCTTGAGTATGTGCTTGTGGACCATCCTCATTTGGATGCAGTTGGACTATTGTCAGAAATGCGGGCCTGCTGGGCCATTTAAACTGGGGCAAGTTCGCACCTTATGACTATTAGGCCAAAAGCTTCTGAAATGTTGATAGGCCACTTTGTAAAAAATATTATGTCATGTTCGCATCACCTTCCTTGTATGCTTGTGTTTGGGAACATCGTCGTTTGGATCCATTTGGACCATTTGTCATGAGATATGGGCTTGTTGGGCCATTTAAACTGGGACAAGAACGTATCTCATGACGATTGGGCCAAAAGGCTTCTAAATAACAATGGGCCATTTTATGACTGTGTTCGGAATTTTATCATTTGGATTTAGTTGGGCTCTTAATTTGCCATAAGACATGAACTCGTTAGGCCACTTAAACTGGGACGGGTTCACTCTTATGACAATTGTCCCAAAAGCTTCTAAAATGATA